>CAUYSK010092428.1:0-20687 GCA_963575035.1 Avahi laniger | reverse complement strand
ACTTGTTTGTTTGATATGTATTAATTCTCATTTGAATGATCATTATTTGTGTATCTTGGTAAAACATCTGTGGCAGCCTTCTGGAACCAGATCCTAGAAAGGCACTGAGCCATGCATTGCTTCCATAGGGCCTTGCTTGGGATACAATAGATCTCCTACAGGGGGCACTACTGTCTGGCTAAAGTTAACATATAATTTAGAGATTTTTTTATGGCAAAGCCTTTCGGATTTTCAAGACATCATAAAATTTTAAGACCCATGAACACTAAATTCCACTGTGTAGTGAATTGTGTTACATATATTAGTATTATTACTAAATACTTTTTCTAAACTTTACCCTACATGACCCTGTATTTTAAGTTTAACCACAACTTCAAAGAGATATCTCCAGTTGTTAAATCACTAATGAGCAATAGGATCTAGAAGAGAAATTAAAGGAGGCAATGTCAGAACTCTTGTGTTACAGCAAAAAAGCACAGCCGATATAAAAATAAGCCTGCATTGTCTCCTTTTGTCACTTTTTTACCTTTTGATGCACATGAGAAGAAATATGTAAGTGCTCATACCCTTTTATTTCTTCTTTGTTCGCATCACTGCTTTATAGGCAATTCACCAAATTATTTTTCATATCAGTACATTTGTATGTGTTTTGTTCACAGAATATACAACTTTTCTGTCTTGATAAGAAATGTATATTAAATACAAAAAAATAGAAGGATCAAGGTTATAAGTATCTGGGAATCACAGCTTGTCATTCATTTTCTCACATAAGACTTCTATGTGTGCTTTTTATATTCTCAAAATGGAGAAGGTACACTTACCTTTATTAATGAATAAAAATCATCTCCTTTTTCCCAGCAAACTACCAGATTTCTAATAATTGTCTAATTCTCTTTCTTTCTCTCCCTTTCTCTCTCTCTCTCTCTCTCTCACACATACACACACACACACACACACACACACACACACACATCTAGGGACTGCATAGAGCTAGATGTAATGCTTTTCAACAACATGCATTGTAGGTGAGAATGGCATTGATTAAAACTTCTATGATTGACAAGCTTGGGGGAATTCTTTCGGTCAGTCATTCATGAAAATGACATGTTGTGATCTTTCATATAAACTTTCCAAAGTACTTTCGGGCCTTAGTGAATTTTCTTCACCACGTTGAGTCTGGGATTGCATAAATCAGTAGAGCTGTGTTTTCCTAGAAAATTGTCTGTATTTATATGGATATTAAGAGAATGTGACCTATATTATAATCTCCAAAATATAAAATGAGTCCAATTGTATTAGCTCAGGCTTCTATAACAAAATACCACAGTCTGGGTGACTTTAATAACAGAAATGTATTTTCTCCCAGTTTAAAGGCTAGAGGTCCAAGATCAAGGGTTGGTTTCTGGTGATGCCTCTCTTCCCAGCTTATAGACTGCCACCTTCTCCCTGTGTCCTCACTTGGCCTTTTCTCTGTGCATATGCAGAGAGGGGGGTCTGGTATTTCTTCCTTTCCTTATAAGGACACCAGTTCTATGGGATTAAGGGCCCACACTTAAGACCTAATTATCTCCTTAAAGGCCCTGTTTCCAAATAATTTCACAATGGCTTCAGGGCTTCAACATATGAATTTTGAGGGGGTATGATTTAGTCAGTAACACCATGCTTTGCCAAAGCAATTGAGAAATACTTAAGTATGGGTAGTTGAACGGATAAAAATGTGTACTCCTCGGAATATACTTACATTTCCTTTTCTACAAAGCAGTGTTTTGGTCTGATCTTAACCTGCAACATCTCTGCATCAAAGCCCTTTACCCTGTCACCTGAAATCATTCCTTCTCTATAATTTAGTATTATTTGCTTTATTGTTCATGTGGGGAATAAAAGACCACAGTAGCATGATGTGTCATCAAATGGCAGTTTTCATTATGGTGCTCTAAAGGAATTCCCCTGGTGAACCGCCATGTTATTCTAACCCTGGGCTCAGATTCCGTGGCCCAGGGTTAATGGAAAGATCTTTTTTAAATCACTTCAACCTGCACTACAAAGTAAGAATTATTTTTAAAATTTTTTTCCCTTGGAAGTTCCATACTTAGTTTGACTATCAGAAGAGCAGGGTTCAGGTATAGGCTTTCCTGCTAGCTTAACTGTTTCAATAAAAATGAAATTCCTATCATCCCAATTTTTCAATATTATACAGGATATTCAACAAAACATTGAATTGTGTAATTATTTCAAAAACACCAAGATGACATACTGATACCTTTGAAATGTGTACTGAAATATCTATTAGTGTGGATGAAGGAACATAACTATCTTTGGAAGTTATTCTAGTTGCTAGAAAGCTATACCTTCAAAGGAAGCTTTTTTAAAATCAAGAACATGTAAAGTTATATAGAGTTATGTAAATAGAAAATACATACTGATCAATATTATGATAAATTTAAAAATAAAAATGAAGATGTTGAAATATATATATAATTCTATTAAAAAGGACTGTTAAAATGTATGATATTAATACCAAATAGGTATTAAAAGGTATTTGACAGAATTCAATATCCATTCCTGACATTCTGCTTTTACACTAAAGTCAATATGCCTTGATACAAAGAGGAAAAGAGTTAAAAAAAAAAAAAAAAAGGGAAAAACTAATGTTTTTTAAGGACTGATATTGAAATCTGTTTTTGGTGGGGTTTAGAGACAAATGTTATTTTCAGACAGGTTTATGAATATAAACTCAACTAAAAGAAATAATGTTGATTAAGACTGTTGGATATATAATTAGTGTTCATAAAATTATCAATGAGAATAGGGAATAGACTAATTAATAATGTAAGACTTTAATAAAAAGTGGAAAAATAAAACCTTACCAATGAATATATATATAGCACACAGGAAGAAATATAAAATCTTCTAGAAGATCAATAAAGAAAACTTGAATATATGGATACTAAGTTTTGAGATGTCATTAAAAAGTATTATCCAAATGTCATAATTTCATTGATAAATACCAAGCAATTCCAATTGTGTCAATAAAAAATTGTTACTATGTTTTATTAAAAATAATAAAGATTATTAAGAAGAAACTAGAAAACTTGGAATAGCAAAAATTTAAAACTATATTATAAATAATTTAAAATATAATATGCCATGGTGATGTGAGATGTTAACAATAGGGGAATTAGGGAAGGTGAACAGCGGTTAGAAGGAAATCATACTATCTTTGCAAACATAAAATTATCCCAAAAGAAGATAATTTAAAAACGTATTATCACTCTTCAATAACCTAAATGAAAAAGTACAGAAATAGAAATACTCTTGTTTAAAAAAAATGATAAGCCAGTTCTGGAATACAGATTAATGATCCCATGATAAATGTGGCATCTAAACAAATAGGAAAAAGTAGAGTATTTAGCAATTGTGTTAAGCAGTTAATTATTTCGGAGCAGCTGAAGGGAAATTCTCAACCTCTTAATTACATCAAAATTAACATAAGAATTAAAAGTCTTAGCATGGATTTGAGATCGTATCAACAGCATAATCAAGAATAGGTAAAATTTTATTAGGTTTGGGGATGTGGAAGGATTTTCTAAGCAGAAAATCATGGATGGAAGTTCTAAGGAAAATTCTCAAAAGCAATTTGTCATTTTAAGTGAACACTAACAATGTTTCTTCTCCCATATGCAGTAATTCTAATTTTGCCATCTATCCTAAGGTTAAAATATTCATCATATCATTTCATATTAATGAAAGAACTAAATATTTTAAAATAATGGAATAGATAAGTCAGTCATAAGATATGGTACAATTATGTAACCAACAAATTAATAGTTTAAAAATGTATTTTACAAGAATACAAATACTCAAGATTTGTATATGCTAATATTTAGTAAATAAACACATTTCCATTAATAAATTATAGCACATAAAGCATATGATATCCTATTTATTTATTTTATTTTTTAGTTTTTATTTTTTTTATTATTTTTTTATTTTTTATTTTTTTATTTATTTTTTTTATTATTCCAAGGTATTGTGAGGGTACAAACATTCTAGTTACACTTTATGTCTTTGCCTCACCCAAATGCAGGTTAAGGGCGTGCCCTTCCCTCCCTTTAGTGCTCCCCCTGTCCTTTAGTTGTAGATTTGCCCCCCCATCCCCCTAATCCCTGGAGAGTATTTCTGCCATGTGATCACCCTAGTGTTGATCAGTTAGTACCAGTTTGATGGCGAGTACAAATGGATCCCATTCTTCTGCTCTTGTGGTGCCTCACTTTGGATGATGGGCCTAAGTTTAGTCCAGGAAAGTATAAGAGGTACTAGATCGTCGTCATTTCTTATGATTGAGTAATGATATCCTATTTAAAACACATGATTTATGTTGTATGATGTATACACATATAAATTTATTACATTATACAAAATATTGGAATGAATCACACCGAATATTGGATTCATGAATGGATAGTTTCTGAATAATGTTCATTTTATTATTTTGAATTATGATTTTTCAAATTTTCAAAAATCTTTTTTTATTTTTAAAAGCAAAAGCACAAAAAATGAGTTGTTTCTTAAAAGAGACAGTATAAAGCCCCAATCTAAGTCTCCTGTCTTTTACTTCCTCCTTTATTGGTCCCCATGATCATCCTGGCTTAGTGAGACTTTCTCTAGGCCAGACCACCACCCACCCCAGACAGGCTCACAAGCTGGCAGGGCAGTAATGCTGAGATTTTTGCTCAATGCTGTATCACACTTAGCACTGCATATTGGTTTCCAATAATGTGCCATATAAGAATATGAAGCATAAATGTCTAAAAGCAAAATGACTTTTCTCAAACCAATTAAAGAGAATCATCCTAAGACATTTTTAAAAGGTAGTGCAAACTTTGAGAAGGAAATAAAGCATGCAGCAAGTCAAAAGAGAAAAGCAATATTTAATGTTTCACGTAAACTAAAATCTCAAGCCCAGCTGTTGTTAAATATCTGTTCCTAATCTTGAGAATCAAGAAAAGAATGTTGGAAATGGCAAGAAACATGAGAAACAGTAGGCAATAATTTATTCTAGGAAAAATGATAAGTTTAACCCTGATCTTGAATAAAATTCTACAAACACATTGTGAACATGCAAGGAAAAAAAACAAAGCAATTACTGAAATCACTCAAGGGTTTTCTAATATATCCATTGCTCACAATATTATCAGAGCATGACATCAAAAGAATACTCTCATTATTCTGCAGCATGCGGTGAAAACCAATACCTTAAATTCTGTTAACCCAGGCCCAATGGGAGAGCATAGTAGAATCAAGTAATTGAGCTTTAAAATCCTTCTGCAGGAGCATCCAGATAGTCATTGTATTTATTTATTTTTTTTTTTTGAGCTGGCATGTAAATAAAATGTACTTGCCATGTTTGATCAGTACCTTCTTTTTTGCCAAACTATTTTAATACCTTGCTCCTAACATTCCCTTTTACCTGGTAGGCACTGGAGGATGGGGATGAATTACACAAAAGGCCTATCTTTAATAGCCTGAAGATCTAGGAAGTGAGGAAGCCAGTGAAGCAATTAGCTGAAGTGTCATGCAAAGAATGGAACGTTATTGTGAGAGATAAAGTGAAGAGATGGGAGGAAAAAAACATTTCTTTCTTTTTATTTTCATTCCGTTCTTCTTTCTTTCCTTTTTTTCTTTCTTTTCTATTTATCTTTCTCTATTTTTTTTAGTTCCATGTGTAGTTTTTACTAATATCTGTTACAAAGATTTAATGAAAGTTTGCAGTGGGTCAGGAACTTTGCTAGGCTTTAAGAAAGGGGTGACAATCAGTGCTGGGAACAGGGAAAGCCAAGGGGCACTGCAGGGAAAGTGTGGCTTTAACTTTGCCTTTAAGGAAAAAATGAATCACAAAAGATTGCAAATGGCTTCTACTGGGACATTGTATGCACAGGTGATGGTGTTTACAAAAGGTTTAAGGCCTAAAGGGCAAGACTTCTTTGAGGATGAATTTGTACTCTGTGTAATGGAAATCATTACATTAGAAGTTTAAAATATGTTAGTTCTATACTCAGAATAAATTAGGTATTATGACACAATTTAACACTTGTAAACCGGATTCAAATAAATCGAGATTACACAAGTAGTAAATGGCAGAACCATGGTCCAATTCTAGAGTCTCTGACTTCCCCAAGACTGTGGCTTCAAAACATTTCGTGACCTTGCTGAATTTCCTACAATTTATACATGAGAAATTGCTAAGGAAACAAACAAACAAACACAAAAATCTAAGTCAATTCTAAAGGAGTTTTAACAAAATATCATATATAGATAAAGGGATATGAAACTCGCTATGTGGATCTATTCATCTGTGATACTGGGTTTGGCCCTGGGCATTGCACTCTAAGAGACATAACCATGGTATCCCATGGAGAACATAAAAGATGGTACATGATCTGCAAACTGTCTCATGAGAAATAATCAAAAGATTGAGACTATGAACAATAGAGTAAAATCTTAAATATTTGAAATGACTAACAAAATACCCAGCTTATGATTTTTAATCAGAAATCAGAATTTTAGAGATAAATATTAATATCTAGCACAGAGGAATCAAGTAATTTGCCCAAATGGCACAAAATAAAAGTTAAATGATTTTTCTGATCTTCCAAAAAGGTTTTCAGATTGTCTGTCTTAGGAATTTTAACTTATTATTCTTCCCACCACCCTGTTCTACTTTTTATGATATATCTTTCTTCTCTTCTCGACTTTGTATACTTGCTATCTGATGGTATATGTAATGTAAAATAATTTTCTCCGTAGCTCCAGAAGGAAGATTTAGATCGAGTCAGTAAAGAGCTTAATTTAATGAAATACTTGTCAACAATTAGAGCTTTTCAATTATACCATCAGCTTCTTTAAAATATTGTGAATGCCTTTTTCTTTCAAGTGTGTAATAAAACCTAGATGGCCATAAAACACAGATAATGTTTAAGGTCACTTTGAATTCCCATATTCTGATTTATAATTGAGTTATTCTCAATATAATTTAGTGGATTCACTAAAACTCAGGAAAGCAAAAAGCAAACAAAAAGATGCTTACGGTATTTAACATGGAGGTTTATATAATAAACTGAGTTTCATTAACATAGCATTTTGCTATTATACTTCATATTTAGCTTTCTGGGTGCCTTCCCCTTACTGGCAGAAAAAAACAAATTCTAGTCCCATTTAATTTTTGTTTCTTTCAGTGTCCTTTCAGGAAAGTATTTCCTCCTTTTTAATAACTGTCTAAATCTAACTCATCCTTGAATAACCAGGTGAAATACCATTGCCTCTGTACTGTTCACTTTCCAAAATTCAAATTTGGAATTAAGAATTTTGTTCTTTCCATTTCAAGTATTTTATAGCTAAATTATAGAATTCCATAAAATAAATTTTATTATAATTACTTGTATCCATGACTTTGTATTATTTTGTGCAATATTAAAAAATCAAGACCATCTTGTATTTCTACTTTGATGCAATACCTCAAACTCCATCACTTCAATCTAGCTCCTTATCTATGGCCAGTTTTTTTTAACATTATTTTAATTAAACTGAATATTTGGAAACTAATATTATTGACAAATAACTGTCCAACTTGATCTTCATTTATTACACCAATCAGTTCAAGCTTGTTATCAACTGTAAAATTCTTAAAATTTAAAAGGATACTTTCGAAGTCAAGAACATGGATCAGCTTCCTTCTTATGTATTTCCACTTAACGTGGTGAAGTACCTTTCAATTTTAATCCCTTTTATTTTGTCATTTGTAACTATTTTATTGTGACATTGGAAAGGGCTTCAAGATGTGCTTCAAATATTTGTACCAATAGGATCAGCAGTCTGTTCTTGGTTCCTGGCATGTTCTTGGCCTAAGAATGATCAGACACACCAAAAGCAAGGCAAGGACAGGGTGAGGTTTATTGAGCAAAGTAAGATACATCCTCCACAGACAACAAACAGGCTCCTTGTCTTAATAAGAAGGCACTGATAATGGTCTGGGGTCCTATTTTATATTGCCTAGGCGAGGCTCTTGTGGTTCAAATGTTACCATTGAACCAATTTGATGGGACAGTTGGGAGTTATATAACCTGAGTCTTACTGCACATGCAGATGCAGATCTCCCATGAGCATCTCTGAAAGCACATGGTGGGGGTAACTACGATGCATATTTAAGCTAATGACATAATAGTGAGTCTAATTGCTCAAGGTCACCTTCCAGACCCTATTGTGCCTGCACTGCTTGGCCTATAGGGCTGGGGATTCCTCTGAATTCTTTTGCAATTGGCACACTAAGTTCTGATTGGCAAATTGGCAGGGTGTTCCCTCCTCCCCCAGGTGTAGCAATTGCTGGGGTGCTTGCCTTTGTCCCCAGGAGAGATGGAGGTCCCTTACTACCCAACATACCTATTTCACTTATGCCATCCTTGTAAGGATTCTAAGAACATGACTTTTCCTGGTACATCAATTAAAATGTGGCATGTGCATTCAACTGTTAGCCGAGGGCCAAAGATATTATGACAGTGTGGTACAACTTAAACCAAACATCTCCTATCACACCATGCCTTATCCAAATATTTTCTTTTTCCATCCTATCTGTCCACACCAGAATCTCTATAATTCAAAAAAATTGAAACTAGGACATTTTTCAATTTCTCTTAGCTATTGAATGGTCTAGAGAGAAGATATGTATTCCTGATATATACTAGAATACTAGACATTGGCCATTATGTTAACATAATTACAGAGATATTTTTAACTGATATTTAGACAACCCCCTCCCTTTTCTTAACACTTCTCCTTTTAGTTTAGGCTGTGAATATTTTTCACAGCTCTAGTTACAAAGAAGACTATATTATTGCACTTTGAAACCAATCATTTAACACCTGTTCAATAGTAAATAAACATTAATCAGCAGTTTTGTTATCATTCAACACACCCTCTTCAAAAAAAAAAAACACCCTCTTCTTAATTAATTCAAGAGTGGGATTTTCAGTCACCATCTAGTTTTAACCCAAGTGTCAAGAAGCTTAAATATATATTTTAGCAATTAATAATATAAAACATTATACTTCCACTGATAATGCTTCTGTTTATGTCTTATAGATTTACATAAACTTACACAGCATCCCATCATCGTTGGCACTCTTTTTTTTTTCATCTAATGCAACAAGAAAATGTTCCCTACATTTGCTTCCTTGAGAGTTCCCTTTCAGCGAGATAATTACACACTCCTCTGACTTGTAATGATGAGAAAAACACTCAGGTTGCCAGATGGCATTATTGGTAATGGAGAAAGAAATAAAACAGAAATGTGCCATCACTGCGGGATCCACTATTAGTGGGGCAATGGATTCAGAAATCTGCACTAGATAAAGTTAGATGCGTGTGGGGAGTTTCCAGCTCAAACAATTTATTATTTTTTAATTTAAAAGATGCAAGAATAATTTGAATTCTCACATAATTTTGCAACTATATTCTTCTTTATCATTATACCCATATGACTTATTAAGATGTTTTAAACATGTTAAAAATAACCATGTTTACATTTTCAAATAACAATTCTAAATTATTTCTGTTTTTGTCTCAAGTTGGAATTAACTTGTGACTCTTTAACATATTTTATCTAATGCTTTACATCTTGACAGCATTTCTACACCATCTCATTTAATGCTCATGAATCTCCTGAGAGCTACTTGTTAGTCTCACGAAATAAAATGGGAATGTGTATGGAGGAGAAAGCAACCCATCAAAGTCACACAGCTGGTAATTTGCAAACGCAATACATGAGACTAACTATGAATTTCCTGTGCTTCCTACTGTCATGGATTTTCCTTGGTTTAGAGAACTGCCATCTGAAGGCATCTTTCAAAAATCTGCAATACACTACAGGAGGTGTAAAACTTTTCGTGCATGTGAAGAAGAAACAGATTTGTTTGTTGTTTCCACCTCCTTTCATATTTTCTTTTCTTTCCAATGTCATAATTGGAAGTAAATCAACATTTTTCTTTATTCAGATAGTCTTTTTTATATTAATAGAGAACAGTTGTCATTTAGCAGCCTTTAATACACAGATGAAAATATTAATATAGGATTATTAAGCAATCTTAAAATATGCAGGGAGGGATATTAGGACACTATTTGTTTCCACATAAAGGCAACATAGTTCCTTAAAGAATAAGATTATTATTGTTTAAGTTTAAATGACCTCTTTAGGTATTTCAGTAATAGCTTAGTGAGACAGTCACATAGAGAAAACATGGGGGGGTAAGTAAAAAGAGTATTTTTAACAATTGAATACTTTTCACGACAGCAGATAATACAGTGAGGAGATTTATATGGGACAGAAATTGGTTAAGATAACCTATAGAGATCTTTTAGGAGCTGAAATGCAAGCACTATGTGTTAAACACAATGGTCATTAATCATTAAGGAAAAAAAAATCAAAGCCACAATATAATATAATTCACATCCACTAGCATTGCTATAGTCAGAAAGAAAGACAATGACAAATGTAGAAAAGAATGTAGAAAAATGGAATCTTCATACATTGTTTATGATAACACTGCTGCTTTTGCAAACAGTTTGGAAGTTTTTCAAAATGTCAAATATAGGGTTTTTATATAACCCAGCAATTCTACTTGTAAGTATATATACAAGAGAAATGAAAAATATATGTCCACACAAAAACTAGTACACAAATGTTAATATTAGCATTATTCATAATAGTGAAAGTGAAAACAACCCAAATGTCCATTAACTGACGAATGGATAAACAAGATGTGTTATGTCCATAAGAGTATATTATTTGCAATAAAAAAGAATGAAATACCGATATGTGCTATGACACATATGAACCTAGAAAACATTGTAGGTGAAATTTCCATGAAAGACCACATACCATATGATGCCAGTGTATGAAATGTTCAGAATAGACAATTATGTGGAAACAGAAAGTAGATTAATACTTGCCTAGCACTGGATAAAGGGAGTGTGGATTGGGAGTATGGGTATGGGTTGAAGTGATAAAATTTTCTAAAATTGGATTGTGGCGATGCTTTCATAAGTGTGAATATACAAAAACCAAATAATTGTATATGTTAATAGGCAAATGATATGTAAATTATATCTTAATGAAGTTCTTTAAAAAAACTGATGGGCTATGAATCCAAGAAGTTTGGCTTCAAATTACCACAAGAAAATATGGTGAAAGGTCTTTATTGATAGTCTGCTGTGCAATTATATTAATTATCAAAGGGAGAAACATTCCTCTTTCCACTTAATTTTTTAAGCCTATTGGAGAAAAAAATCTCATGTATCATGTCTAGTCCTATTAAATACAAAACTGTTTTGTCTTGATTTGATTGAAGTTTAAGATGTGCTTTTATATTCTGATTAAAGAATAAAATCCATTGACTAAGGCATATAAGAGAGAGAGAGATGTAGTGTATGAAGAACTTGAAAATAGAAAGGAAGCTCAGATACAATTTGCAGAAGCCCACCACATATTGATAAGCTCACTTTTCATATTACAGAAATATGCATTTATATTTCTTTGAGAGATTTCTTTAAGTCTAGATTCTGTCAGGCATTTGAAAACCTAAGAATAAGTGGCAGCCCATCTTTTATATTTTACTCAGAATTATGTTATGTAGCTGATAAAGGTATCATCAGTCGTCACCTTGACTTCAGCAATCACTCTAATGGCTGTGTTCACAGTCAGTGTATGTATAGACTTTCAGCTATTAATTCACAATCATTTCTTCTTTCTTTTACATTATTATTTAGAGACTGATTATTAATTAATTTTGCTAGTCAAAAGCTAGGGATCTCAGATAAACAATGCATTTCAGAATGTTTAAAAATCACTGGAACAATAGAAAGCAGGACTGTTGTGAAACACATGTTGGAAGATGCACATAAAGGTCCATGACATTGTCTTTAACTGCAGTTACATCATTGCCTTTTTACTGATACTGATTTTATGTTAACAAAGATGAATTAATTGAGTGATTAGAGAGTTCTGATTCTATACATTCTTCATCTAGGCCTCAGAGCAAAGAGATCTCAAGGTTATTTCTTTTTTTTTTTTTTTTTGAGACAGAGTCTCACTTTGTTGCCCGCGCTAGAGTGAGTACCGTGGTGCCAGCCTAGCGCACAGCAACCTCAGACTTCTGGGCTCAAGCAATTCTAGTGCCTCAGCCTCCCGAGTAGCTGGGACTACAGGCATGTGCCACCATGCCCGGCTAATTTTTTTCTATATATTTTTAGCTGTCCAATTAATTTCTTTCTATTTTTGGTAGTGACGGGATCTCTGCTCTTGCTTAGACTGGTCTCGAACTCCTGAGCTCAGAACGATCCGCCCGCCTCGGCCTCCCAGAGTGCTGGGATTACAGGCGTGAGCCACCGCGCCCGGCCTCGAGGTTATTTCTTGTGCCATCTATGCCCTGCATCATTTCAGGTGAGGACAGAATCCCTAGAGCTTGAATAGCACGTACAATGTTGGATCTCTGTCTGCTTGTAGGGTATTACTCTAAACAAAACCTTATTCCTTGCTGGAAATCTGTCTTGCACAAGTTTCATTGCAAGTTATTTGTCCAATTTTTTCTTTAGAGAGGAAGGTGATATAAAGGAAAGAAAGGAGGGAAAGATGCTGATTTATTTTAGGCACTTTAGCTCAATTTGCTTTTACTTGTTTGGGAAATTGCTTTTTCAATGCAGAAAAATGTGTTGCAGTGAAGTAATTCCATGGGTTTGATGACACTGCAGTGTGTTTCTTCCCTGTATCTGTTATAAGTGTAAATTAAATGCAGGAACTGCAGCATTACCATTATTTACTTCCTTTTATTGCTACTCTTTCTTACCTACTAGATTACATGTGTGTTAACTGAAGTTACTGTTTACACTTATTTAACAGTATTGACTGAAATAACCCTGAATCTCCTCCAGTGAGGACTGATTTAGCTACAAATCACTGTTCCAGCTCTGAAATCATTAATCAGCCTTAGGCAAGATCCATTATGTGGGATTTCAGCGTAGAAGAAATATTAACAGCTCCCTGGAAGAAACGTTACCATCACATTGGCTGTGACTCCCTGCTGGAGCAGCAAATTACCCTCAAGTAATAATTATAATACATTAGTAGAGGTTTAATTTCCAATAAGTGCTGTCTGTTTAAGAAATGGCAATCTCAGCATGGCTCAGAGAACAATAGATCATGTTATCAGCAAGAATAAACCTACATGGAATTAAATGAAAGATAATAAAAAATTCATTACAGTTTGAAAACTGTAGAAAAAATAGCAGCCAATGTGAGTTCCTCAGTTGCATTTTTATGGAAAAACTTTGTGTTTGTAGATTATCTCATTGGATGATACTAAGTATAGCTGTGAATTATTCTTCTTTGATAGCAAAATTCTTAATTTACTAGATAATAACAATGACAAGTTAGTAATAGATTTTTTCTGAAGGGTGGAAGATACTAATGAGAGTAACAAAACTACAGGGAAAATTCATTCTTTACCCAACTATGTAGACTAACTCACTTTTAGCTTCCAAATTAATATTCCAGTAAAAACTTTCAAAAATATAAAAATTTTAGAATTTCATACTAAGTTTTTTCTTACTGAGATTAATTCTACTTTAGGCAGACAGCAAAATATTTCTTTGTATTAGGCTTATCAATGGTTTCAAAAGAGAACTGGTTCCTGTGAAGTGTTAAAATAATCTGAGTTCTAGGAAGCAAGCAAATCTTCACTTAATATTTAGAATAGAACTTCTATTTATACAAGGTACCATATTAGAGACTGCTATTGTGTATGTTGCATTCTGTCAGCCTTTTTGTGTGAAGTGTAAAACAAGCATAGATATCAATAAGACTTGTTTAATTTTAAATATAATATGGGTTTTATTTATGCTTTTTAAAGTTTTATCAAAACTATTAATTTCTTCCGAAATTATTAAGTATCTAGGCAATGTCCACAAATATTGCTGTGATAACAGAGATATTCTGAGATTTTGATGTTTGTAAATGTCTTGTCCTTAAGTACTCTATATTGTAAAGGCATTTTTATTTTGAAGGCTAGTAGACTAAGTTCTCCTACTGAACAAGTTCTAGCACACTGCATAAACCAGATTATGTATGTGCCACTGCTTGAAAATTGTTCTTCGGGTTCAGTGAACTATTGATTTAAGGAATTCAAGGTGATTCCATTACTGGGTAAAGAGATTCATATTTTCTTAACACTGTAGAGTTTGTCGTTTGATTTATGTGTCCATGAATGTGTATACTCAGAGATTTTTTTTCCCTTCTGTTTTACTGTTTGATGGATTTCATGTCATACTGTCACATACAAAAACAAAAAAATGAAAGAAAAGTCTTACAAGTATGTTCTGCCTTCATTCTACAGTGAAATAAACATTAAATTTACACCAATTTTGTGGAAAATAAACAAAAATTTAACTCTATCTAATAAATCAGACAGGAAACTTAGTATAAAAACTTATCAGATTTCTCGGAATTTGAAACAATTATAATCTTTCAAGGCTTATTATATTTAGCAACACTTTGGGGAAATATATACCTTTAGGTACAGATCTTTGGGAGGGAAGAATGTACAGAATCATTTAGATAATTTGAAAAGTTGAAGTCAGTCATTAGCTCTAAAAGACTCACAAATTGCCCCTTTTATAGCTGAATATTCAGCGTCCCTTAAAAATTATTTCATAAACTCATTACAACTAAAGCGATGTGACAGATCACACTCTTGCAGCCTCTATTCCACCAAGCATGCAATAGGACGATCTCCACTAATTACCTGAGAAAATAGGATTTAGCAGGCAACATCAAAAATGCCTTTTACACTATCAGATTTTTCTTTCTTAGGTTAGAAGAAGATGAAACACAATTAAAAATGAACTTTACTGTTTCATTTTTATTTTTAAAATATGACAGTAATAAGAAAGAAATATTTCTACAGCATTTTGTAAGACTATGTATACAATCTTACATAAGTAGATACCTAGGTGCTTAATGGCTCTACTCAACCAGTTATTGCTGTCGTATCTGAGAGTACTACAAAAAATGTATACTTCCATGGTATCACTTTCTTTAAATTATAATTTTAGAGATTGTCTATTTAGAAATAACTCAAAAGTTTTAACCAGGAGGTAATTAATTAAAATTAGTGGATTTCTCAGAGACCTTCTACTTGATTGCACAGCCCATGAGCATTTATTTGCACTTGTGTAGCAAAATATCAACCTTGGAGTTTTTAAAGTACATTTTTAAAAAATCTAATAAACATAAAGCAGTCATGCTTCCTAAATATCAGGGTACTAAAATACTTGTGAATCAGTGGAATAAGATATTTGGTATATATTAATACTAAATATATACTGATGTGACCCCAAGATGAAACTTTTCAGGGCAACAGAGGATGAGGATTAGTGAAAGCTTCATTCCAGAAATCAAGGGAAAGGAGATAAAGTGTGAATAAGTATGCAGAAGAGGAGTGAGTAGTACATGTTACATAACTCCAAGGGCTCAAAGTGGCTGCCCAAAGTGTATTTTGTAGAAATTGCTGATGCAACCAACATGGTAATTCATACATTTTAAAATCTGGTTATCAAGGATTCATGCTATAACATGGTTTAGTTATAGTTATCGAAATAGCAGAAAGCACAGAATTAAGCAACTGGATTTCATTCTAGACTGCCATTTTCCAGTTTGCATCTTCAGGCAAGCTATCAAAGTGGTCTGAGCTCCTTTCCTTGTCTCTTATATAGAATAGTAATATTTGAGCTGGCTGCTACCTATCATTTTTATAAAAATTAAAAAAGAAGAAACAATGTCTAAATAATAATAATACCAATAACATCAGATAATGATCAACAATAATTACAGCAGCAATAATAATAGCAACAAAGTTTCTTTTGCACTCACTGAGTCTGTATGCTAAGTGCTGTTCATGTGCATTTCATTCATTGCTTTTTTTCAACACAGCTCTCTCAGATGTTTAGTATTACTGTCTCCATTTTTGAGTGAAGAAAACAGAGAAAGGGTAAGCTACTTACCAAGGTCATACGGTTAGTGAATGAAGCAGGCACAGTCAGGTCTGTCCAACTCCGGAATCCAAGCCAGAAGTGTTGCCTGCCTTCTGTTCCTGTGCCATCCCCACCCCAACTTGGGTGACTGCCCTGGTGGTGTTTACATACTCTGAAGACAGATATTAGCATAAGACATTGCTGTTACTTCTTTACTGTTTGTTCCTCCAGGAGCCTGCCTTCTAGTTCAGTGTTAAATAAATATCATGTAAAATAAATGAGGCAGTGAATGCTCAGAAGTCATACAGACATGTGGTCTGATGTTGTATTGGTTTATACATATTAAATGCAGAAAAATATGATCGTATTTTAAATGTAAATATTTTAATTAATAGAAATAGTCTCCTTAATTCTTATATGTTAGGTGGATGGGTCTTCACAATTTTGCCTGTATTAATATCTTTATAAAATATTTTCTGGAGAATAGCATCTAGATAATATATGCTCAACTGGAATAATGAAGGAATAGAGTGACAAGTGATTATACTTTATAAACCTCCATTATTTTTAAGTTGTTATAATTATCGATTAAACTGAAGTTAAAATTCAATGATATATACTATGGACAAAATGTTTACTATCCAAATAATATGCCCAGGAGATCTTCCCTATGTCAAAAGCAATACAATACTATACTAAGATGATTAAATTAATACATTAATAGAAATGTAGTGTGGTAGATAATGTACAAATAGAAAGAACCCTGGTGAGAAGGCTTTTTGTCCCCTCTATAATTGAGAATTTTGGAAAAGAGAAATTCAAGGTCGAAAACATTCATGTTATCGTATGTACAGTAAAAAGACATTAAATTTTTTAAAGTGCATTTTCTTTTAGAGAAACAAAAAATTATTTTTTTGTTTGTTTTTGCTGTCTGTGAAATTCCTAATTCTTTTTACCATGTGAGATTTCATCGTGGTAGAAATGAACGCATAATAATTCTGATTCACCAATTTTCTAATTTTCTTTACGAATAAACCTATTTTCTTATAATTTCCTAAAATTATACCTGATAGTTTAGTGATAATAAGGACAGTGACATCATTGTATTCATTTAGGAGATGAATTATTGCCATGTGCTTTTAGTATGCCTAGAGGCATATGCTTTAAGACACTGTAGTTATGGATTTTAATTGCAACACACAGCTGGTGATTAATGTGAATATGCCTTGTCTGATTGTCCCATGGATAACCTCAAATGTACTCCATGAACTTGGAAATTTAACAGAGATGTATTGATTTCTTAATTTAATGGAAAATGTGTAATATAAAATAATGCATTCATTTAATGTAGTTACATTTAAGGATAAGGATCTCTGAAACACATTACTTATATGTATTTAAAGTGGTCAAGAATCAAAGGAGATAAAGAGAGAGCTTTCCTAGTTGATGTGGTAAAACCAAAAAATTAGCTCAACCTCTGGAATTTCTAAGTACTGAAAATATACAAGTACATTCTTAGCATTTTTTGTTGGTCTTTCTCCATTTGAAAATATCTAGTACTAAGTAAGTTCAAATACTGTATTAGAAATAAAAAAAAACACTTTGGGCTTTTACTTTTATATTACCACCTTCTATTAATATTACTAAGTAATAAAAGCAAAGATTTTTAAGATGACTATAAATTATGTTTTCTGGTTTAATTCTTTCAGAATCATTGAGAATGGGCATGTTTTTAATGCTTTCATAGGACTGAACTAATGATTTCATCATATATCATCAATTCATTCTTTATGAATCTTTGATTCATATGATCTAGAGAGTTGGGGAGTAGAGAAGATGAATGTTTTAAATCTTAAAACCAAACACTTTTAATCTTGTAAAATTTGTATTAGTTTTATAATATAACTCAGTTTATTGTTTCTGTGGTTTTTAACAGCAGTGGTAATGGCTTCATTAAGCTGTTCAATAATATTTCTTTGCTACACACTCTCCAAAGAAAACTTCTGTGCATACAGCTTGCTTCTGTGAATACTAAAATTTAACATCTGATAAATAATTTTAATATTTTATACAATAAATGTTGGTTTGTTGAGGATTTTTCTCAACTAGGTATATCAATGAAGAATTTGTTCAAGATTAATTGAAAATGTCTTGTGATTCTGGCTAACTGAAGAAACAGTGTTGTGGATTACATGTTCTTGCTTTCCCCCAAGTTCATTAATTAAAGCCCTAAACCCTCATGGACATGGAAGTAAGAGGTAGGACGTTTAGGAGATACTTAGGTTCAGATGTAAGGGGTCGTCATGATGGGATTAGTGTCCTTATAAAAAGAGAAAGAGACAAGAGCTAGCTCTCTACTTCCAAGGAAAGCCATGTGAGGACATACCCAGAAAGAGGCCCTCATCAGAGCTGGACCAAGCTGGCACCCTGCTTTCAACTGTGAGCAATTTATGTTGTCTAAGCCACCCAGTCTGTGGAATGCTGAGCAGCTCAAACAAGACAAGCAATAATGCAAAAATGGTTTGCAAGAATGAAGGGAGGGTTGTGTACGTAGTCTTTGGTGGGGGCAGCTCCAGGAACCACATTAGTAGGTTTGTTGGGGCCCTCTTTATACCTCTCTCCCCTTCTGTCTATGTGCCCCAATTGACATTTTCCCAATCTCTAGTGCTAGGGTCTGAATGTATGTGTCCCCCCAAAATTCATATGCTGAAATTTAATCCCAAATGTAATAATATTAAGAGGTGGGGGCCTTTGAGATATGATTAGGTCATGAGGATTCTTCCCTCATGAATGGGATTTAGTGTCTTTATAAGAGAGGCCGAAGGGAGCTAGTTTGCTCTTTCTGCCAAGGGAGGACAATTAGAAAGTGCTGTCTATGAGCAAAAGACCCTTACCAGATGCTAAATCTGTTCATATCTTGATACTGGACTTTGCAGCCTCTGGAACTGTGAGCAATAAATTTCTATTGTTAATGAACTATCCAGGCTAAACTATTTTCATATAGTAGCCTGAACAGATTAAGAAATGTACCTACAATAGGATCTAAACTTTTGGCCCAGACGTTAATGGTTAGGGACAGGGTCAGTGGCATCAATAAAATCAGTGAACAAATCAACACATATCTGTCTTCCAATCTAATTTGTGTTTTTGTGTTTGCATGAGCCAGCAAGCTCAACTTCCATTTATAAACTTTTTTGGTCTGAATTTGTATTTTGAATCAGTGTCCTCAGGCACTTTAAAATGATTAAGGTGGAAGAAACTAAGACAATAGACAACTGATTGCCTAATTTATATTGGAATGCATGACAAATTGCATAGCTGCATATATCATTAATGTGGTCTAGTCTAGTCTCAATGAGAGAAATATTATTATTTGTAATTAAATAGAAGTAAACCATACATCCAACTGGTAGTAGAGTTCAGTTGTTTTCCCCTACCCCAAAAGAAATCATATATTTTTATTCTCTATATATCTTCAAATGAAAATGTTAAATCCATGAAGCGCTCTCTTTTTTTTTTTTTTTTTTTTTTGAGACAGAGTCTCACTCTGTTGCCCGGGCTAAAGTGAGTGCGGTGGCGTCATCCTAGCTCACAACAACCTCAAACTCCTGGGTTCAAGCGATCTTCCTGCCTCAGCCTCCCGAGTAGCTGGGACTACAGGCATGTGCCACCTTGCCCGGCTAATTTTTTCTATATATTTTTAGTTGTCCAATTAATTTCTTTCTAATTTTAGTACAGACGGGGTCTCACTCTTGCTCAGGCTGGTTTCGAACTCCTGAGCTCAAACAATCCACCAGCCTCGGCCTCCCGGAGAGCTAGGATTACAGGCGTGAGCCACCGCACCCAGCCCAAAGTGCTCTCTTAATGTGCACTTATCTATAATAGAATTTATCACATTGTGAATGTTTATATGGCTTAATTGCTTAATCTAGGGTCTAGAACAAGGTCTTAATTTGAAGACACTCTGTATTATCCTCTTTATATTTCTAGTACTTAGAAGAGTGCTTCTAATACAATAGAATCCATCTATCCTCTAGTTGAAATGTTGGTGTTCAAAACAGAATCATCATTGAGCAGGCATTCTTTAATGAATAAACATATTCTGAATGACAAATCTATATAAGGTGCTGTTCAGGGGGATACATGTTAAACAAATTGTTATGACCCTTCTCCCAGGTCTAGTGGGGCACATAGGCAATCAAAAGGTCCTGCAAGAAAGTGGGAAATCAGAGTTTAAGATCTCTAACGAAATGTTTTATTGGGCCATGAGCATTCATGACAGCATATTTAGGGCTGTAACCTAATGTTTTCCTGACAGTAGCAAACATATTTCTTATAGTAATTTAAATTTCTGATGAGTTGTTCCTCAATAATATTGGCAATTTCACATTATCTTATTTATCTGACATTATAAAAATTACATATCTGATTTCACAACAACAATAAAAACAACATAATACCAATGAACATATTATTTTATTTTATGAGTATGGGAATTTGTTGGGAATAGCTACCAATTCAAATTGATTCAAAATAATTTATGCAAATAGCATTATCTCTAAATATAGTTGATTAATTAGTTTTGATATCTATACTGCTTTGCTTCTTCCTAT
>CAUYSK010092426.1:0-17750 GCA_963575035.1 Avahi laniger | reverse complement strand
AAAAATTTTGTGTGATATTTTAGCTAAATCCCTGAGTCTTTCTAAGCTTCCAATTCCTCACTAGTAAATAGTCCCCCCCTTCAGAGGACTCTAGTGAGGGCAAAAGGAGATGATGTGTGTGAAAGTTCTTGCACAGTTTATACTTAATAGATTAGTTAAATTCTCCTGTTCCTGGATAGCTGTGTACTGTGAACACCACAATTTTAGAAAAGAAGGCAGCTCAAGTCAAGGAAGAGATTAGTTACATCATACAATATATATTTTATTAACATTTTGTCAATGAAAAAGAAGCCAAACTCTGTAAAATAACTTTAAAGAGATTTATTCTGAGTCAAATTTGAGGATCGTGACCCAGAGCCACGCCCAAGAAGCGTTGAGCAAGTGGACTTGTTGTGATTGGGTCACAGTTTGGTTTTATACATTTCAGGGAGACAGGGGTTATAGGTAAAGTCATAAATCAATACGTGGGAGGTGAACATTGGTTTGGCCCGAAAAGGTGGGCCATCTGGAAGGTGGGGTGGGGGGGTGGTGACAGATTATAAGTAGGTTTAAAGATTCTTTGACTTGTAATTGATTTAAGACATGAAACTTTGTCTAAAGGCTTGGAATGTTCTAAGATAAGGAGCTCTGTTAATAAGAGACAAGGCACTGGACATAATATTTGTTGTGCAAATTAAGAAGCTGCAGGTTTGTCTTGCATACCTTTAGGCCTTTTAATGGGTTAAAGGATGTCTCCAGGAACGGAGGGCCGCATGATGAGGTATGTCTGACCTCCCTCCTCATGGCAGGCAATTTAGTTTTAGGATATCCCCTTGACCAAGAGGGGGTCCATTCAATCAGCCGGTGGGGGAGAGCCTTAAGATTTTATTTTAGTTCACAATTTATAGTTTTGACTTTTCCCATTAGGCTCTGGATCTCTGAAATGTAGTAATGTTTAGCTTTACTGAGGCAGACATTTGAAATGTGCATTGGGAGTCTTAGAGGTCATAACGAGCGCGTAAGTGGTGTAGCAGTGGTCACATATCTGGACTTCAGAGTCAGAAAGACCCGCAGTGGAGTCCTTCACCCTGACTTGGACAGTCTCTTTAAACTTCTTCTTCATCTGAAATGGGAACAAAGAAACTTATCTCGAGGGCCTGGTTGTGAGGATCGCTGTAACATAAATTGAGTTGATATAAACATAACTTATGAAGTACTCAGCAAAATGTCTGGTACTGGGTTAGCCCTCGGTAAATGGAATCTACCATTAATATTGTTAACTTAAGTAGCAGCTAGAGAGAAATCATAGCTCATTACCCAGCATTTGCACCCCACAAGCAAGGATTTATTGTTTAGCCCTTTCTTCTGGGGTGTGGCCATCAAGTGAGAGATCAAATTTTAGCGAAAACTGGAAAGGTTGTTAATTTGTAGCATGGAATTAAACTCCGGTAACACCAGGCTCCCATAGGATTGTGAATCACGAACAACAAGCTGTTATACAAACAGATCTATATTTGCAAATTTGGAAATTCTAGAAGAACTCAGGGCATCATCACACAGACTTATCAAAGGTTCACTGTATGTTTGCAAAATGAAGCTGGGCTCAAAGAGGAATTGAAATTCAGATTGGTGGGTTAAGGGCTGGGACCGGTAATGTGAAGAGAGGTTAGGAAGAAAGTTGCTGCCTAACTCTTTGTTATTCATTCGTTTTAGTTACTGTGGATTTCCAAGACATCACACATGCTCATATGAATATATAAATACACCATTAGACTCCAAAACTACTTCATATAAATTGTTTCAAAGATTATTGCCTCATGTACAAATATATGATTATATTTATGTCTGTCTTTGAAGACAAACATAGCAAGACTTTTGTTTCCTTTGTAAATATATGTAACAGTTACTTGGTGAACTGGAAACATAAGTGTCAGTAAGATTTGACTGACATCTAGTTCTTTCCATGCAACTCTACAGGATGCTACTAAGTGGCAGATGTGATATTTATTCCTTTAAAAGGAGTTCTTGCCAACCAAGAGCTCCTGAGTGTGGCTATTCCCCCAGGAATGGTCTTACTATGGCTGAATCCATAAGGAAGCTGAACACAATTTTGTCCATTGCTGCCATCTTTAATGAGTCCTGCAGTCTTTGGAAGGTGAGCATTGGTCTTTGGCAAGAAGATGGTGGACTATAATATAGTCGGGTGGAGGTGACAGGCTGCCCCATGTCCCCAGATGTGTTCTCTCCTTTCTCAGAGATACTGCCTTACCCTGAGTCTGGACTTACAAAGTGAGAACTGGGCACCTTTCTGACAGTTGTTCACATTTGGACGTGAGCGTGGAAGGGTGGCTACCATCCCTGCCTACCTTCCCACCCGGGAGTTTTCTCCAAAAGCATGTTTTTGCCCCTTTTTCTCCTTTCCTTGGGTTTTAACTATCCTAGATGTGAGGGGAGGATTCTTCACTTTCTAATCCCCCTGAAGAGTCCTGAGTATTGTCCCTCCAAGCTTTCTTCTTGCTGGATGTGGGTTTTCTTTGTGGATTCCATCCAGGTACAATGAATGTTCATCTTTTCTACAAGCAAAGCCTGAAGAAGATTGATTGTACTTCCTTATGGTTATGGGGGAGTCTGTGAAATTTTTCTTCTGTGAGACTGGCCATGACAATCTTTGCATGATTCCCGGCCACGCTTTCATGGCAGAAGCATAGATTAAGGGCCATTGCCCATTTTTCCTTTTGGGTCACTTTGTTGCTGGCATTCTGAAAACTCTACAGCAAGCTTTGAACTGCTGTGCCAAGTCCTATCGTCTTTATCTCCAGATCTGAGCTGGTGGTGCAGGCATCCACCAATCTGTGCCTGGTTCCGCTGACTCCTCAGAGATAAGCAGTGAATGCCAAGTCTCCCCGCCCTCCCCATCTCCTGCCAGTCCTGAATTCCAGTTTCGGGAGAATTTTCGATGGGTGTGGGACTCACTCTGACAATGCCTTAAGCAGAATATGGCACTCAAAGTACACCTGCCAAAACCTGTTCTAAATAGGTCACATCTACACTCTCTGATTCCAAAGTTCCCTGGGCAGAACCCATCCCTTCCTAAGAAGAGTTTTGCTACGGTTTTTTTTTGTTTGTTTTTGTCTTGTTTTGTTTTTTATAAGTTTGGAGTATGAGGTAGAGATCTTAAAAGTATCTTTCTTTGCCTCTCCCTCTTCTAAGTATTCTCCTAGGAATGGCAGAAAGAGTCATCTTTTTACCCATATCTAACAAGGCTGCCTCACCCTCCTTCCCTTCTACCAGTCACTCTTTATCTGCTTATGGAATTTAAAGCAGAACACATTTTCATCAAGATGCTGATATTTCAGAAATGATACATGAACCCCCATGTCTGTACTCTAAGTGTCCAACAGAATCACCGTCACTGTCACAAAGCATATTGGATTCATTTATAAGGATTGACATCTCCCTTTGTTACACTTGTGGATGTCCAAGGATTTTTAGCAATCCCTGAAGAGATCTCCCTGCATACTGTGGATAAACAGCAGAACGCCATCTTCTGTGTTTGAGAAATATCACTTCCTCTATTTTCTGCTATTTAACATAATTATTGACATAATTATCCTACAATAGCATAATTAGTCTTAATAACATAATTATTGACTCTCAGGCCACAATTCTACCAGACTGGTGGAAAATCTAGTATCAGTCATTCTTGGGTCTTCTGAACTCATCCCTTTAATTTGATCATCAGAATTCTTCCAGCGTCTTCTTCAGGACCAAGATATTGATTAAGGGGGAGGGTGCCCCCAGGTTATTCAGTTATCTTTGGGTTGTGGTAGCAAGACTTCCTGAGGAAGTAATGCAGGGATATTGGAAATGGAAGGTAGGAGACAGTGATGGCGGAGGATCTGACTGAAAGGTGGGGGCCGGGGGATCTAGACTGCCTAGCCTCTGTCTTGAGCACTGAATCAACAATGGTGCAAAGACTGGGCGCAGTGGCTCACGCCTGTAATCCTAGCACTCTGGGAGGCTGAGGCGGGTGGATTGCTCAAGGTCAGGAGTTCGAGACCGGCCTGAGCAAGAGCGAGACCCCGTCTCTACTGAAAAATAGAAAGAAATGATCTGGACAATTAAAAATATATATGCATATAGAAAAAAATTAGTGATGGTGGCACATGCCTGTAGTCCCAGCTACTCAGGAGGCTGAGGCAGAAGGATCGCTTGAGCCCAGGAGTTTGAGGTTGCTGTGAGCTAGGCTGACACCACGGCACTCACTCTAGCCCAGGCAACAAAGTGAGACTCTGTCTCAAAAAAAACAAAAAAACAAAAAACAATGGTGCAAAGAGAAGGAAAATGAGAGGAGAGTGGGTTTGAGAGGAGGACAGTCTGATGATGTGTAAATTGGAGGACATGCTAAGTTTGCTGTGCCTGTTAATCATTTGAGTAGAGATAATTAGAAATGGGTCAGGAGTGACATTCGGGCTAAAATGTAGAGCAAGTAGAGAATATGGCCCAAGAGGGAAATCTGCGAAACACCTATGCTG
This sequence comes from Avahi laniger, assembly GCA_963575035.1. Taxonomy (NCBI): domain Eukaryota; kingdom Metazoa; phylum Chordata; class Mammalia; order Primates; family Indriidae; genus Avahi; species Avahi laniger. The sequence goes on along the minus strand of CAUYSK010092426.1, from coordinate 13,236 downwards.
CAGAGAGTCCTCTCCTTTCTATCCCAAAGCTACAATCCTCATTCAGACCACCTGGATGCCAAACTTTTATTTTTGAAACGTAGCTCTGAAAATATCCTCCTTTACTCAGAACACTTACATGGTTCCTCTTTGCTTAACTTAGTTCAGTCTCTTTGCATTGAATTTATGGTCTTCTCTGATCTAACCCAATCTTCCACTTCAGCTACATTTTTCCAGTCTTCCTCTACCTGACATCCTATATTCTAAAACCAAGGCTGTTTTCAGTTTCTTAACAGGATCTTAGGCTTTCCTTCCTGCATACTTTTCTTTGTGCATGCTATCCTTTTCACATGGAATTCTTTTTACTCCAAAATCTACCTGTCAAAACCTTTTCCCTTGACTTTTCACTGTAGGATATGTTATTTCTGTCTTAAAGAGCAAACTCCTGTACTTAATCATGCCATTCTTAAGGCATTAATTAAATTTGGACATGGATTTTTTTTTTCCTGGTATATGCCATAGACTTATAGATACTCAGTCTGTTAGGATTGGAAAGATCTTTAGAGCTCCATTAGTTCAGTAGTCTCAGCATTATGTTTTAATGTTCAGTGAACGATTGTTGTCTTTTCCCAATTTTCAATAGAACTTTTAATTTTTTTTTAGATACTGTGCTATATAAATGAGTTTCTATCCCCAGTGATTAAGAAGACTCCTGCTCATATCAGGGGAAAAATGTGTTTTACTTGACATTCTTCAGTGGACAAATAGATGTGTGCTTTTGTGCTTTTTAACTTCCTATGAGCATCGTGTCTAACTTCCTATTTTTTCTCATACTCTGTACTATTACTACACTATACTATTATTATTAATTTAGGGGCAGGAGAAATCAGTCACTTTAAGGAATATCTGAACTAGATTGGATGTGTGTAGATTTCACTTATTTTTGGTGATACTAAAAAAATTGTACGTGGCTACAAAATTCACCTGGGAGTAGATAGCTTTATACCCTTTCTTCTCTTTAGTATATATTTCTGTTGTACTCAGTGTTTTTTGGTGGCCTTTCTCTAATAACACTAGGTATAAAAATGGCCTCTTTTGTGAGCCTTGCCATATATTATGCATTCACTTTCCTTTGGTTCTTCTGATTCATAATGATCTTGGTGTGCTTTTAGATTTGGTGCAATTTTTTGAGTGTTCTTTGTTTTTAGAAAATTAGTTTTTTTGTTGTTGTTACTGTTGTTGTTTTTCTCCTATAACTAATGTGAAGTCAGCAATTTCATTTTTCCCATTCTGAGTGCTGTTGTCATCAGCTGTCCCTGTATAATGGCTTTTGATATGTCCCATTGTGACGCATTGGACCCTGTCCCTAGTTAATCATTCATTTTAGGAGACTGATTCTGAGCAACAATGATTACATTCTCTCTTCATTTTCAGTGTTAAAGTCCTTGGCAGTTCATTTTTCTCTACCATTTTTTGTGGGCTACAACTTCCATCCACATTAAAACTCTTAGCAGGGTTAGCAATGCCTCTTTTCTGATCACCCAGAGAGAATTCTCATAACTATACCAATGGCCTGAGAACTTGTAATGCTTAGAAAAAAATTTCAAAACTCATATGACCTATCCCATGATACCCTGTTTCAGAGCCTGCTTTTTCCACATTTTGAATGACAAGAAGCAACACTTTGAAACTCTTTGAAATTATTTTCCAAGTCCTTACTTAAAAAGTACCTCTAGTACAAATTACAACTTGTATATAAACAACAACTTGTATATAACTCTTCGCCACCAGCCTTTGTAGATAGATTTAGTGGTCCAAAAAATCAAGATATTCATGAATAAACCTAAAGTAGTGCTATATTCATAAAACATACACATATTATTTTGTCATATCTTCTTTTAATTGAACAATACCTTATGGAGATACATATATAGCGGTGAGAGAGAGAGAGAGAACAGAATGAGAATCAATATAGAAATACCTTTAGGGGATTTTTTATGACATCTCTGGATCTTTGTTCATCTGAAACCATGCCAAAAAGATGGGAACTTTCTACCCAGTTCTATTTTAAATTTTATTTTTATTTTTTGTTGAAGTAACAAAGAGAAATTTAGAGAAAAATATCTATTATGCTAAAGTTATTGAGATTTTATAAAGACCTTATGAATGTGTATTTATATATGTCAACATGAATAATTGTATGCATATAATTTGTAGCAAAAATTACTATTGATTCTTGTTTTACCGAAACTGATTCAGTTGATATACTTTGCCCAAAGAATGGCATTGGGGGAAAAATGTTTCATATGTTAAAATCAGCTTTGATAATAGTCATTTTACACTTGATATCTGCATGGCTTAGTGACTTCTTGCAGCCAGAGGCAGGAAAATGCACCTTTCTCCATCCTCCACTTGGGACTGTATAAGTTTATGTGTGCTCACTCACACTCATTTAAAAAATAACAGAAAAAGAATAACTTTAGAAATAAATATGTTTTCATCAGACCTCTACATTGTTAGAAACAGTATAAGGGACTAAAGAATTTAAAATATTTATCTTGCTTTGCTTTATAACAGTATTTTATGAACTAGCTAATTTTTCTAGCATTGCTGGAAACTTTCTACAAAGTTATGTTTTGGTCCCTGCTCTTTTACTTGAATGTAGAAATGTAGAATAATTCATGGTTATCATAATATATCATGAGATATATTTGTGGTTAAATATAATATATCATAATGTATATTCATCATTGTAATAAAATATATTCATGGTTATCATTAGATATATACACTGAGATTGATGCTTTCCATAAATAATCCTGACACTTAAGACCAAGGCACTTTGAGCAACTTTTTAAGAGAGCTGTCATGGTATTTCTGTACAAAGTGGAATAGGTCTGAGAGAATTAAATTGCCTCTTGAAGTGAAATATTTCTTTCAATAACTAATATTTGCACTAGAATGTCAGGACCAACAGTGTCTTCATGCATGCAATTGGAGGCAAGCTGGGAAGCAGAGCTTGCAGACTTCTTATTCCTGGATCCTCCACATGGCAAAAGGTCACAGCTACTGCTGGCTCATGGCAGGAAGTGCTGAGACAACCTCAGGGCATCACTGAGAGTCTGGAGACCCCCAGAATTCTCATTACTTCTAGGATTTTGCAGTGGCAGTAGTAGAGGAAGAACATGTTGTATAAAAAATTATGCAAGGATCATTTGAAAGACATCGGTCAACATTCTTGATGGATACAGATTAAATTCCAGTTAAGGCACACATATGCAAAATATGTGCAGAGACAAAATGGTATGGCAGAAGGAAATTAAAACATGAGTCTCTGATCCCCACGGCAGGAAAATCCTAATGCTGAGGTCTCACAACTTGTGGTGACGTGTAGACTATCGGTTACCACTGGACTTTGGGTCTACGTGAATAGGCAATATACCATTCTTAAGACACAAGTATGAAAGTTGAAGAAAGATTATAGTTTTGGAAAAACTATTACTGGATGGCTTCCTGTAGTTGTGGGGAGAGAGTAACAGAAGGAATAAAAAATCTCTTGGTTCACAGACTAAAATCCATAATGCTGTAAGATCTTTATAACAATTTCAGTGGTCTGTTTTACTGCTTAGTGGATATGTTGCTTAGTGAATATTGGTCTTGTTGCAAGGATAATGTCCTATTTGAGTCCAAAATAGCTCACACATCTCTCTTGTGTTTAGTAATAAATTGCCACTAACCATCAGGTAAAAGTTCATTTTACAAGATTCCAGATGGTGCATTTAACACCATTTTTAAGGCTTCCTGAAACTAGCTGATGTGTATAGTTAATGCAGACATATCTGAATTCCAGTATACTTTAATTCTTATATGTAGGGTCCCCCTCCATCTTTCCTCAGGTTTTTCCCTTTCTGGCATGCTTTTCTATTTTTCTGAACCCAGAAGTTACCACTGGCAGAATTTCAGTCTCAGAACTCTGTCAACCTTTAAAGATAGAGCATTGTGGCTTTTGTAAAAGTTATTTTAAAATAAGTTTAAATTGTTGATGACAGCAGTGTTTTATTTTGTTCTCAGATATTTCCTAAATTCCAACATTGTTTCTTTCTCTTTGAAATTCCTAAGGAAAAGTTTGTACTTCTGTTTGTTCCTTCAGGAAAGTGCGTCTAGAACTTTACCCTTGAGATTTTCTTGGGAAAATGAAGGGTTGTTATGTCCTCTTTGGTCTTAGCAAATTAAATACCACATAGAGAGCAGGATAAGGGGTCGTCAAATCAAGGATAGGCAAAGATGGTAAGCATCAAATCAGAGGAGATAAATTTTTTCCTCTAAAAATAAGCCTTCGTTTGATGTAGAACTTTGGAAGCACTTAGTTTTCATAGTAGGAAATAATGACATTCACTAGGGATAAATTAGTTTTCTTTTTCTGAAATTCATTTATTAAATGAATTCATGTTCATGAACCAGTTGAGGAATACATACAGGAAATCAAAAGTGCTACCACATAAACTGCCTAGTGTTTGTTTATTTTGAATTTATGTAGCCTCTTTTTTCTAGAGATTTGAAGATGCTGTGCAGAAAATTTTAAATCTTTTAAACAATAGACAATAAGTTGTAAAATGTGAACCCCTTCCTGGACAGGTTATAATCTCTAAGGCTTTTTAATGTACCCAGATATCAGCACTGGCAGTTAAAAAGAAAAAAAATACCTAAAATATGAGATTTTCATCTGGCTGGATACCAAGAATGAGAGATACTTTGTAAACACCTTCATTCTTTCAGACTTAGTTCTATTCTTTCAACCTGATTCTGACATTTGAAGTTAGGTTTTTAACAGCAAATGTATAGCATGTCATAAATTCTAAATATGCTTTCATATCATAGGAGAATCAAGAGTCAAAGCTACTCAGGCCAATCATTGAAATGTGATTTTGTTTCCAGGACTGGTGGTTGGAGAGTATTACAGATAGTGCAAGAGAATAAAACCTCACTCAGAAACCCATAAGTTGACATTGTAGTTCCTTGTGTAGGGTAATAAAATCTTTGAATTCAAGTATTTCACTCTGGGAAGTAGAGAAAAGACAACTCAATTATCTATAGCTATGGATTATTCCCGAATTTTCATAACTGCTGCATGTTTACACGTTGACCCAATACACAGCAACTTTCAATGTGAAATAACAGGCTGGGCGCGGTGGCTCACCACTGTAATCCTATCACTCTGGGAGGCTGAAGCAGGAGGATCACTTGACGTCAGGAGTTCGAGACCAGCCTGAGCAAGAGCATGACCCCATCTGTACTAAAAATAGAAAAATTAGCCAGACATTGTGCATACGCCTGTAGTCCCAGCTACTTGGGAGGCCAAGGCAGGAGGATTGCTTGAGCCCTGGAGTTTGAGGTTGCAGTGAACTATGATGACACCATTGTACTCTAGCCAGGGCAACAGAGTGAGACTCTGTCTCAAAGAAAAGAAAGAAAAGGAAAAAAAAAGGAAATTGAACTTCCCTCCTCACTCCCCCTCTAAAAAAAGTGAAATAACAGCCCAATGCCCTTTCCTTGTCATTTTTTTCTAATAATATTAAAATTCTTTATGATAGCCTACATATTGAAAAGTAGGGATTTACACTGTTAATTTTCCCACCCCAAGTTATTTAAGTACTTAAAAAATCCAACTTTTCAAAAATACATTCATAATCATGTAAAAAATTTAATTTTTTGCCTCTAGTTAGTTCTTTTCTTTTGGTTCTTATTTTTTAAGAGTAAGGATCCTGGGGTCAGAATTAGAATTATAGTTTTGCACCTTCCTACCTGTGTGACCCTGAGCAAGTAGATAAATTCAAGTACTTCCCTCATAATATTTTACTGAGATTTAAATGAAAAAGTATATGTAAAATACTAGAAATAATATGTAACACATAGAAACTGTTCTATTGATGCTACTAACACAATTGCTGCTAGTGCTACCACGGAATATAGTATTCGAATATAATATTTCTACATAGCTAATACCTAACTCTATTCCTCACTTCCAAGAAATAAAGTATCTTGAAATAATTTTTTAAATATTAGAAATACATATCCATTTTAATAGACTTGGAATTGGAACAGTAGTTTGATAATGTTTTGTAAGATCTTTTAAAATTCGGTTTCTTTTTTTAATGATAAAAACTAGACCTGGGTAAAATTCAGTTTCTTTCATTTAAAATCACCACTAATGGAGGATGAGACTACAGTATAATATTTGAAGAAGTTGTTATTTTGAAAAAAGGATTAATGTTTATTCGCAGGGAAAGTGATTAATAGCTTTTCAATGATAGTTAATCTGCATGTATATTCAGTATCTGTCATCCAAAATTTATATGAAGGTGATGATTTGAAGGCAATAAGGAGTAGGAAAGGGTGAGACCAGTGATGCGGTTGCTGGCGGAGGACTCCCTTTGTGGTACTCTCAGAATAAACACTGTTCATTCCTGCCCAGCAGACAGTGCTGGCTGTGAGCTAGCAGCTGGTGCAATATGCCCTTGCACAATTCTTTTCCTTAGGAGAATGTTCTGAGCAGTCAGTCACTCAGAGTTCCAGAACCACACACGCTGCGTTTGCACAGTGCGGTAGTTCCCGAAGTTCTCAACCTGACCTGCAGCACTGGGAATGCAGCGAGAATACAAAAGACAGTCTTAAAAGGCATCAGACCTTCTCGGCTTGTGGAATCATTTGCCTGCTACGGAGAATCTGTTCATTATTTGAAGCAATGCTGTAGCTTTAGCGATACTTAAGGGAGAGTGTAGGGATTTTACCTATTTCGGTTAATTGATTTAGCCTGTGGATCACTTGTAGTAGTTAATGACATTTCATTTCCAGATACCCATGCTGCAGTATTGGGCTGCTTTTTAGCTTGTGATATGTGGAGAAAGGAGAGAACAGTTTGTTTTATTGGAAAGAAAAAGAAGCCTTGTGAGAATGGGAAAGCCATAGAAGATGAAACTCAGCACTGATTGTTTTGAACAGAAAGAACCTGCGATTTAAAAATCATAAGTGCTATTCTCTGTATTATACATCATGTTAGATAAGCCTCAGTCACTTTTAAAATGTTAATCGAATTACAGGTTGGATCCACAACTTTAATTACAAGGAAGAAACTTAAGCAGATGAATAAGAAAGACTCTAAACTATATTTTAGTCTCTGCTAAGTTAAAACTGTAAACCACTTTCCATAACTACCTTTGTTTCTGTGACCGTTAAATGTAAAAAATATTAATTCAATTAACTGTCTGGCATTTGGGGTAATGCGTAGATTAGGGATTAATAGAAAGATCATTTTGTTTGTTTGTTTGCTATTTTTATATGAGTGTGTCTGTGTGTAGGGCCATGTGGGGTTTATGGGTATCTGGGTGGCAGAAATTATACTATTTAAGAAATTAAAAAGTTTTTAACATGTTTTTTCCAAATTACTCTTTCCTCAGAACAAAATATCTGGTGATTACAGATTTGCCTTTGGATAGCTGTGAAGTGATAATGCCTTAGTTGGGAAAAGAAATCTAGAGAACATGTTGGTTGCGTGGGAGAGTGATTCCATGTTACTTTCACTGCCTTGTCATTTGACGTGGTTGCTACTATCAGAAAGTCAAATTATCAAAAATCTCAATGAGAAAGCCACAGCCATTGCTTCCCACATCTTCAAAAGGTATTTTCCTTACTTATTCCCGAGTTTTACATTATGATTTCAATATACAGGTTGGGCTTATAATGACAACAGTGTCAGAGAGGAAAGGGGAAAGGAGCCGAGGAAGGACCTGTCTTAGGACCGTGGCCATGTCTACTCAGAGTTCTGTCTTGACCAAGGACGCAGAGCTTTAGAGAGAGGCCCTGCAGCAGGGACGTTTTGCTTCAGGGTCACTTCTCTCATTTATCGGTGAGGAAATCTCACAATAATGTGGAAACAGAGTTAACTTTTCCTATTAAGTTATTTTGCAGAGTTCCTACTGAAAACTTCATGAGAAAAGATGAGGCAGGTGAATAAACCAGCTGATAAAGAGCTATTTCTGCTAATTCAAAAGCTAAATGCCCTGTGAGGAGTCTCAGATAAACCTTTGTTCTGTGTTCCAGTGAAAGATTATGAAGTGTTTCAGCACTGTTTTAGGATATGTTATTTCTCAGATTTAATTTTTTTTTTAATTCTTTTTGTGAGTGGCTCAGATTTCAAGGATAAGATGTATTTCAAAATAATGCACTTTTATGCACTAGGTAAAAGGAGGTTTTTATCATATTTAATGTTCATTAGCAAAATTGGTCTGCTTTATAGTGCTCATAGGTCTTGATTCATACAGGGCAAAGGTAGCGTATCAGATACACCAAATAAAAAGTACCATGTAAAAACCAGAATTAGTTTCACTGAGCAAAATATCCTTTAATGAGCACAAATGCTGCAGAGCAAAGAGTTTAGCATTTACTTATTCATCCTTCAAATTTTTTCAGGCTGTCTACACAATGCATGCAGTTTTAAATTTTAGGATTAAAGTGTTTTGGGGTATTTTAAATAGCCAGTACATGCATCATTCCTCCACTTAATTTTCTGTGTTGCAACAAAAACTTTGAATAGATAAGTGTGCTTGAACAAGAGGGAAAGTGTTAGTTTGTTGTAGAGGAGAATACTAAGGTCCTCCAGCAATAGATAGTGTTAGCAGTAAGAAAAAAATTTGCTGCCAATAAAAGAAACCAAATAGCAACATGTGTGTGTTGCTCTCTCACATATATATAATTTGTTTTATTTGTATTCATATATATTTTATATGTAATAAATACATTATGTACAGCTGTGCTAAACTTTTGAAGGAGATTTATTATTACTAATGTAAAAACCTGAAAACTTGAGAAAGCTTGCTTATTTCCCAAACCATACTGTCAGTGGAATTCCATGTTACCTTTTGTGGATGTTACCACCTGTGTTTTCTCGAGGAGGAAAGACTACATAAAATGCAGCGTTAGGCCAGGTACAGGACCAACAGAAATGCATCCTTCAATTTTCATAGATTAGATTTTTCCTAATTTGGCCACTGCCTGCTTTGTCCCTGTTGGGTCAGAGATTACTTGTGTGCAGAAAGTGTCATTTTATTTTCAGGGAAACACAGTTGCCTTCAATAAGATGCAGCCATTGAAACAATCTAGGCCATCCAAAGATAAGGGTTGAAGTGTACCTTGTTTCTCTGTTAGATACATTGTTAGAGGTGTCCACAGTATAGGACTGTTTAAAACCATTGGATACTGTGTATTTTGATGATTCCATTTCATGTGCCACACGGGAGAGGGAGAAGGTGTGGGTGGGAATGTGTTTCTCAGAGTGCGAGCACTTGCTCAGAGGTGTCCACATGTGCTTATGAAATAGTCCCCTCTGAGTTCCAGAAGTGGAAATGAGAAACTAAAGGGCTTTCTTGAAGTGTTTGCATGCTTGCATGGAGAGTGTATTACTTTTAATATTAATATTAGTTACTGAGGTAGAAATCAGGTAGAAAGAGAAAAAAATATAGAAATAGCTTTTTCCTGGTGCTATTTCCTCAGGACACTGAATTAAGTGTTTAGGAAGAAAACCCCATGAGTTATTGAGGAGGCAGCTGTAAACAGGGAAAGTGACAGATGTAATGAAAGTCTCAAGGCCTGTCCTAGAAGAGGTCCCAGCACTGGTCGTGTGAGCATTATTTACATGAAGACGAACAGATGGATACATTTGATCAAATTCTGTGGGGTCCCTGCATCAGAATTCTGTTTAGCATTTTGAATGTGCGTTTACAAACACATGCATTTCTGCTGCTTTTGCAGCAGCAACTTGCAGATCTTATTTTTTTGCGGGATTTAAGATTGTCAGAAGAATGTTATAAATGGCACTTTACTATTTAACGTAGCTGTTTCCATTCTGTTGCTATTTATTGTTGTGACATGGTGATTTATTTCACTAGACACACTACAGGACAATCCAAAGAGATAAACTTGGTTTGATACTTTATACCATTTGAGAAGGAGAAAGGTTAAAGAACTTAACATAAACAAACCAGTTCTGATGGTAAAGTAGAAAAATATAAATCAATTTTCAGAAACTGGTATCAATATGTCATGTCAGCAGGTGGTTAAAAAATTATAATCAAAATGAAAAATCAGCAAATCTTTGCAGCCCTGCCAATGCTGATGTTGGGTGTACAAATGCCCACCTTCTGGAATGTTAATGTATGTCTTTAAGTTACATAATCCATGAAGTTTATTTTCTTCTATCTTTTATTTTGTTTATAATTGTTTTCATTTTTTTTTCTTTTTCACCACTTGGCATTCTTTGATGTGTTGATATCCTTTTATCTCTCACAGTGTTTTCAGAGGTATTTGTACATTATGCTGAAGATTCATTTTATAGATACAGCCATATCTATCCACGTAAGTTTTAAAAGAATTATTATGATAAATTTACAAAATGTAATAGTTTATTTTTAGCTGATTAAACTGGTAGGCAGTACAACCACCTCAAGTTTAAGGTCATAAAAATTAGAAAGCTTTGATGAGGACTAGAAGCAAATTTACCTTGAAGTGAGTGAAGCTTAAGCCTCACTCACTTCATGGCCCTGGTTGAGAAGTAGCGATGTGATCACATGGACATATGTTTCTGTTCAGGTTGCAGATTGGTTATTGACACTATTCGTATTCCGACTTCCCCTCCATCATGTATCACCTTGTAGCTATAGTGTCGAAGTGATGTAGACAGTTGAGGGATTATGTAAAGGAAAATAGATCTCATTAGGTTGAGTGGGATATAGTTGCATCATCCACAGTCACTTTCATCCAAAGCTATGTTAGCAGTAGCTGTTCCAGTATGGCAATGCCTCCTAGGAACAATCCCACAGCTGACTCACCTGACGGCACAGCACCAGGTTTCTGGGCCAGAGGCCATGCCACGCTATGGACAACTCCCACGTCGCGGGACACTGGAAGTACGCAGACAGCGGAAGAGAAACTGGCTTTGAAATCTGTGAAGCCAGAAGCTAGTCCTTGGGAATTTCTTCCAAATTTTACAGCTCATAAGACACTTGAGAAAGATTTGCTCAAATTTGATATAGTCTGAAAGTTTTACATGGCTTTACCAAAACCAAATTGTAAAGATGGAAGAAATTTTTCTAAACTACCAGTAACAAGAAGAACAAAATTCTATTAACCATGCCAGATGATCAATTATCTTTTCTTCTCTTTATAAAATTCTCTCTGTGAAATTGTGGTTCATATGAAGAGATGATAATTATTTCTTTAAAGAGGATATCCCAAATCATAAGGTTCAAGCCTCACAAAACTGCTTTCCTCCCCTCATGAGGACACATTTTGCAACAGTTGCACAAATGCTGTATGTATCTACTGATCCTTACCTTGGTTTAAAATACATTCTTAGATATTCTTTAAATATTGAAAAGCATTTGCCTCATGATTATGGATTTGTTTGAATCACTAGGGTATCCTAAAGTTGATTGTGAGTAGTTAAAAAAAAATCCTAATCAAAATTTCATTTATGCAACTTTAAATGGTTTTTCCAGTCATTAATCCTCAAGTGTTAGTTTCATTTTTAGTGAAATTCTGTTAAATTTCACTAAAATTTAAATAAAACTGTCCTGTTTTCTTCACCCTGAAATAATCCCTTGATTTCATGAGATTGAGCCATACTAATAATATTGACATCAGTCATTCTGATCCTGGGCTGTCATTGATCTTGATACCCTGCCACCATTGATCACTTCCAGCTCAGGTAAGAACTAAAAACAGCTGCATTTGAAATGCAAATACTATTAGCATCTTTTCTTCTCCTTAGTTCCAACCCTCACTTCCATCTCGCACTTGGATTTCTTTGTCAGCCTATCATAGTTCTTGGCTCAGAGGAAGTACTCTGTAAAATTTGTTATGTGGATCACAGTAGTTATTTTATTTTGGTGTGTTGTCATTGCTACATCTATCTCCATTAGACCATGAGCAGCTAAAGGGCAGGGACCACAGAACATTCATCTCTATTTACCAGCAACCGCTGTGGTTCCTTTTGTACAGGCAGCACACAATACATGTCCTGGTGGTGTTACTGGTATAGTCAACCAGGAGTATTGTGATAATTTTTTGCTCATTTAGTAAATATACTTCTTATCATCTCACTTCCCAATTCTGTGTATTGTCTACCAAACCATAGTGAATTTCTATCAGAAGCTATATGAGTGAGCTATATTGGTAACTTAGACAGTGTTGCAACTGGACTCGAATCTTTTTATTGGACATGATTTCCTTGAATTTCTTGCTTCTGTTTTCTGTTCTTATATGCACACTTTATGTGAATAAGATGAACATTAGCAGATTTATCTACATCTCTTCATTTCTATTCTACAGCAATATCTCCTTAGAGTAATATCTGAAGTTATAGTAATTTTCTTCATATCAGAGAGTTTCTAACTATGTTAATGGAAGTTAGACAGGTTGCAGAGTCATTCGTGAGAAGTACCTATGCTGTAACATTTAAACAATTTATTTGATCTCTTTTTAGCTTACCTGCTCATGTCTTTGAAACATTGATGTTGACCTTGGTGGAACTTTGTCTATAATCATGATAAGTCCTTCAATAAAATCTAAAAGAAAATAACATTTAAATTTCCAAGTGATTTATTAACCCTTTGAAAGCCTTGTGATGTGCTGCACCCATCTTAGCAAAGAAAGGCTCTTATGACACTCTATTCACATATTATTTCCTTGAATGCTCAATTCCTAAAGATGCCATTTTTAAAAACATAATAAAAGGAAAATGATAATAATATCACAGTAGATAATACTGAGTACTGCCTATTGCCTGATACAACTCTGAGGGCAGCAAGGCACAGTAAAAATTCATCAGCCTTCAACCTGCAACCCTATTTTTAAAAGTAGCTATGTGATCTTGGCCTTGTGTCTGGGCTTCCATTTCCTCATGTGTAAAATAAAAAAAATACACGACCCCTACTTCTTCACCTGCCCTCCTGCTAGTCATCCTTTAAGACTCACCTTAGTTATCCTTTTGTGTGAAAGCTACTGCTGACTCCCAGGGGAGGCTGGGGCATTCCCTTGCTCTGATAACTTCCCGTGCATACTCCATCGAAGCCCGTATGGCATTCTGTTGATGCTACCTATTTATTAACGTCTCTCTCTCTCTTTAGAAAACGAACCCCCCCTTGGCCGGGCGCGGTGGCTCACGCCTGTAATCCTAGCACTCTGGGAGGCCGAGGTGGGCGGATC
>CAUYSK010092423.1:0-12246 GCA_963575035.1 Avahi laniger | reverse complement strand
TACAGGCACGTGCCACCATGCCCGGCTAGTTTTTTCTATGTATTTTTAGTTGTCCAATTAATTTCTTTCTATTTTTAGTAGAAATGGGGTCTCACTCTTGCTCAGGCTGGTTTCGAACTCCTGAGCTCAAACAATCAGTCCGCCTCGGCCTCCCAGAGAGCTAGGATTACAGGTGTGAACCACCGCGCCCGGCCCCCCACTGGCATTTGTAGAACACTTTACCCAACAACCAGCAGAATACTTTCTAAATATCCTTGTGATATTCACCAAAATAGGCCATATTATAGGCCATAAAATAGCTCAGGAAGAGCTGATGCTTCAGTTGGTATCCAGAGGCAAGGACAAGCTGAAGTCCCAATTTGAAGGCTATCAGGCAGAAAGAATTCTCTTACTTGGAAGAATGGTCAACCTTTTTGTTCCATTTAGCTCTTCAACTGATTAGATGGGGCCCACCCACATGAGAGAGGGCAATCTGCTTTACTCAGTCTATGGATTCAAATGTTACTTTTATTCAAAAATACCCTCAGAGACACACCCAGATGATGTTTGACCCAATAGCTGGACACCCCATGGCCCAGTCAAGTTGACACACAAAATTAACCATCACAGAAGGAAATAATAAAGGATAAAAATAAGTGAAATAGAAAACTGATGTAAGAATCTGAGGACAAAAGAAAAAAACAAAACTGGGAAACAATAGAAAAAGTAAATGAAACCCAAAACCTGATTTTTGGAAAAGATCAATAAAATGGACAGTGTCTAGATAGGTGAATCTAGCTAGACTGTAACCAGAAAAGAAAAACAAAAAGAAAAAAAGGACACATAAATAACTGATTACATAATTACATAAATTAATGATATCAAGAATGAACATGGGGATGTTAATATATTCTGTGGACTTTAAAATAACAAAAATAATATTGTGAATGACATTATACCAGTACATTCAACAACTTCCATAAAGTAAATAAATTCTTTGAAAGACACAAATTACTTAAGCTTACTCAAAAAGAAATGGATAACTTGAAACAGTCCTGTATCCGTTTAATAGATTGAATTCATAACTTCCCCACAGAGAAAACTCCAGTCCTTGATGGCTTCACTGGCAAATTCTACCAAACATTTAAGGAAGAATAATAATTCTTCACAAACCTTTCTAGATAATGGAAGAGGAGGGAAACTGTCCCAGCCAGCATTGTCTTGATTCTAAAACCAGAGACATTACAAGTAACTGTAGACCAGTATCTCTCAGGAACATAGACACCTTAACAAAACTTTGGCAAATTTTTACAAACAAGTGAATATGGACAGCAGTATATATTTTTTAAAATACATTATGATTAAATGAATTTTATTACAGGAATGCAAGGTTGGTATAACTCAGTCAATGTAATTCACCATATTAACAAACTAAAAAAAAAAATTACATGATCATCTGTAGATGCAGAAAAAGCATATGTTAAAATGCAACACACATTTATGGTTTAAAAAAAAACAAAAAACATAATAAACTAGAAATTGAAGGAAACCTCCTCAGCCAATAAAGGGCATCTACAAATGTTTTGTGAAAATCCAGGACAGTATAGAAAAACTGCCTCCCAACTGAGAGAGAACTAAGAAACCAAAGAATAACTCAAACAAGACCAGCTTGGTGAGTTAGTTGAGTTTATTAGAGGTTACTTTCTAGGGTGCTTCCTCCTGGCTGGCACAGGAATTTCTTCCATGGGAGCTTTCTTGCATGCAAAATCTTCTGCCCACCCTGTGGTGCTTTCTTAAATCTCTTCCCAGTGAGTAATGCAAAGTTTTCACATTGTATCTTTGCTTGTTCACAGTGGAACAAGTCACACAGGCTCAGTACCATCTTCATACACTGTCATGCAACCCATGCTATGTTAATGATTTTGCAATTTCCCACTAGGCAGGGATTTCAGTATTGCAATTAGCTAAAGGGCAACAATTAGCTATAGGACCACCAAAGCAGCTTTGAAGCAGTCAGGGCCAGTTTGAGCTGGCCATTTCAGGGCAAGAAAATGCTGAAGCACCCAAGAAAGTGGTGGGCACTTTCCCGCGTCCAGTAGTTACCATGGTACCTGTTTAGTCTACTTTGTAACAATTTTGCTGAGCTCAGTGTTTCTATTATGGGATGGGTAACCTGCATTATTTTCCCTCAACAAAAAACCTAGAGCTAACATTGTACTAATGGAGAAAGACTAAATAATTTCTTCCTGCAATGGGAGCACCACTTCTATTCAGCATTGGGCTGGAAGTCCTAGTCAGGGCAATAATGCAATAAAAAGAAACAAAATACATACAAATCAGAAAGGATGAAAAGTAATACCATCTTTTTTCACAGATGACTTGATCTTCTATGTAGAAAATCCTAAGGAATTTACAAAGAAAAAAAAGCTACCGAAACTAATAAATAAATGTTTAGCAAGGCAACAGGACACACAGTCAATATAAACAAAAATCTGTTATATTTTTATATACTACTAATGAAAATTGGAAATAGCATACAAAAGCATAAACTACTTAGGAATAAATTTAACAAAATGTATACAAGGCCTGTGCACTGAAAACTACAAATCTTGCTGAGAGAAATTAAAGAAGACCTAAATAAATGAAGAGATACTCCATGTCACCAATGAGAAGACCTAGATACTGTTAAAGTATCAATTCTCTCCAGATGGAACAACAGATTCAAGGCAACTGCAATACATTACCAGCAGGCTCATTTTTTAAAAATATTTTTTATCATAAAATATACATAAAATTTACCATTTTAACCATTTAAAAGTGTACAATTCAGTGGCATTTAGTACATTCACATTGTTGTGCAGCCATCACCACCATCCATCTCCAAAACTTTGTCAGCATCCCAAACTGAAACTCTACCCATTAAACAGTAAGTTCTCATTTCTCCCTCCCCCCAGCCCATGGCAACCCCCATTCTACTTTCTGTTCCTGTGAATTTGACTGTTCTAGGTATCTCACATAAGTGCAATGACAATGTCTCTCCTTTTATGTCTGGCTTATTTCACTTAGCATAACGTCTTTAAGGTTCGTCCATGTTGTAGTATGTTTCAGAATTTCCTTTTTTATGGTTGAATAATAAATATTCCATTGTATGTATAGACCACACTTTATCCATTGATTTGTTTATGAATGCTTGAGTTGCTTCTACCACTTGGCTATTGTGAATAATGCTGCTATGAACATAAATATATAAATATCTATTCAAGTCCCTGCTTTCTATTCTGAGTATATACCCAGAGGTGGAATTGCTGGATCATGTACTAATTATAGTTTTAATTTTTTGAGGAATAACTATACTGTTTTCAGTGCAAAAGAGATGAAGCTTGAAGACATTATGCTAAGTGAAATAAGCTAGATATAAAAGGACAAATATTGTATATTTCTTAAATAAGGCACATAAAGAACAAACCTTTTTAAAAGAGAAAATCAGTAAGTTAGATTGCATTAAAATCAAAAACCTTTTGCTCTTTGAAAGACATGTTAAGAAAATTAAAAGGCAAGCCATAGAATGGGAGTAAGTATTCACAAAGTGTCAAAGGACTCGTGTCCAGAATATGTAAAGAATTCTTCAAATAACCTTTCAAACTGGACAGAAGATTTGAGCGGACACTTCAGACAAAAACATAAACAAATGGTAGGTAAATAAGCGTATGAAAAGACATTCAGCATTGTTAGTAAAGAAAATACAAATTAAAACCATAGTGAAATAATACTACACATCCTAGAATGACTGAAATTAAAAAGTCTGATAATATCAAGTGTTGGTGAAAATATGAAACAGTGGGAGCTCTCATATATTGCTTGTGGGACTGTATAATTGTACAACATTGTGGAAAACTGGCAGTTTTTTTTAAAGTTAAACATATGCTCACTATTACAATCCAGCAATGTTACTCTTAGACTAATCCTAGATTACTCCTACAATACAAAAATACAAGAAAACACAAGTCCACCCTTGTTCTCAAATATTCATAGCTTTATTCATAGTAGCTCCAAACTAGAAACAACTCAAATGTCCATCAGCTGGTGAATGGATAGACAAATTGTTATGTATCTATTCGGTATTATATTTCTCAGGCATAAAAAGAAATGAACGGTTGATACTTGCAGCAATATGGATGAATCTCAAAAGCATGCTAAGTGAAAGTAGCCACACATAAAAGAAGATATACTGTATGATTCCATTTAGAAAAAGCAAAGCTATAGTGACAAAAAGCAGATCAGTGGTTGACAGCCGTTGGGGGTGGGCAGAAGGGACTGCTTTTGGGGATGATGGGAATATTCTGTATCATTATTCTGGTGTTGGTTACATGACTGAATACATTTGTTAAAACTTATTAAAGCATACACTTAAAATTGGTGAATGTTGTATGCAAATTATACCTCAGCAATTAAAAGAGAAAAAGAGTATGGATGGCTTCTTCCTTCCAGGAGCTACCTAGGAAGTCAAGACAGGCTTCTGAAAAAAGGTGAAGTATGATTAGGTGTCAGATATGGTCGAATTAAACATAATGTGTCACACCCAAGATTGGCAGCTGTGACTCCACGCCCAACAATGGTAACCGGGAGAGCGTGGCCCTGCCACGGGAATAGGGGAGGCAAGTCCAGCTTCCTTCAGGTCAGGAACTTAAAAATGAGGCTTTCTTGTTAACAAGGCAGCATGGGCTTTCCTGTCTCACTTTTTTTCAATATAGAAGAGTTCTGGAATCTTCTCTGTGTAAGGCAGGTTAAAGCCACTGTGGGTTTATTATTAGTATTATTGATAGTTAATATCTATACATATTTATGGGGTACATGTGATATTTTGGTCCATGCATAGAATGTGTAATGATCACACGAAGGTGTTTGGGGTATCCATCACCTTGAGTATCTTTCGCTGCTATGTGTTGGAAACATTTCAAGTCCTCTCCTTTAGCTACTTTGAAATATACAATACATTGTTGTTAACTGTAGTCAAGCTTATGCCTCCTATCTGTGTGTTTGTGCCCATTAACCAACCTCTCCTCACCCCCGCCCCCACACACCGTGGCAGCTGTATTTCCACTGAAATACATACGGCAGCCTAGCCTGGTGCTGGACATTTGGAAAAAACACACATTAGGGCAATCAGTCACTGGGCGAATAAAAAATTACACTTGAGAAGTACTGGAAAGTCGACAGGGTGAATAAATAAAAAGACTGTAGAAAAATATGGTTGTTCCATATAAAGAATATTTGTAGGCACAGTCCTGGGAATCACGATGTTGAGTGCTGGAGACGAAATGCCAGACCCAGTAGTTCCGATAATAACTCCAAAAAGCTGAAAGAAAGAACTTGAGGCAGCCACGAGAAAGGGGTGGAATTGGAGATGGATGCTGCGTCCTGGGGACGGAGGAGGAAAGGGAAGCGTTTTCTCCCTGTTAGGAGGCTGTCCATGGACAACCCATCTGAAAAACAAACAACTCCCCGCCCCCCAAAAATTCTATAAGTGTAAAGAGTTTGTTTAACTTTTTGAAGAAAAAGTAGAATTTGGAGCCAAGAAGGCAAAATTATAGCTTTGTTGAATTATGATTTTTATCAAGAACAGACATATTTCATATAATTTTTTCCCTAGGTTAGAATGTGACTGTGTGTACAAGGCAGGTTATTCTGTGAGGTTCATGAACAAATGATGCTGGCTCTTTAGCTTGTTCACTTTATTGGAGGTGATCGTTAGGCAGGATGCTGACAGTGGGGGGCGCTGTGGGGAGAGGGGTGTGTGGGAACTCTGTGCCTTCTGCTCAATTTTGCCACGAACCTAAAACTGCTCTAAAAAAAAGCCTATCTTAAAGAACTGTTTTGTTTTTTTTTTTTAATTTAGCAAAAGTGGCCTTGACAGAGGAAGAATTGAGACTTTCAAAGAAGTCTAGGAGGTCGCTGGCTCCTGGGTAATATGTCTACAAAATGAAACATTTACCATGTTTTTCTGGCTCCAAACAGGCTTCTTTGATGCAGTCACATTAAGTTAAAATGGAGAAACAAGTCTAAATTTCAGAACACTGAACCTTCTGACTTGGGAAATGTCGGCAAACATTGGTCGTCTGATGAAGGGGTTTACTGTCCCAGGGGGCACTCACCTTAACATTCTCACTGTCCCCTGTCTGTCTCTGGCCAATGGCCCATCCTCTTACTGGTCTGGCTAAGAAAAGGGGGGTGAGCAGAATTGGGTACCACATGGGCGCCTAATGGGATGGGTGGGAGGAAGGTGTGAGCGGGTAAGTGGTCAACACCCTTCTCCCTCCCAGAGCAGCAGGACAGGGGAAGCTTCCAAATTTCTCATTTCTCAGAGGGCTGTGGCAGTGTTACCCACTGTTCTTTTACAAGGAAGTGTCCTCTTCAGTTCTATGAAAATTCTTCTCCAGCTGCGGGGACATTCCAAAGACTGTCAGTAACATTACTGGGATGCACATCTAGACTGGAGGGGTGGTGGTGGTATTAATAGCAATAGCAACGACAGCGTCACCTAGTGCGCACTTGGTAGGTCAGGGACAGAGTGCCCCGCATGCATTAGTTCATGTAATCCCCACCACACCCTGTGAGGTAGGAGCTATTGCCACACGCATGTTGCAGAGGAAGAAAAGGAGACTCAGACGTTTCACTGACTTGCCCACGACCAGAGCTGCTGAGTCTCAGGGAAGGGATTCCAACGCACAGGCGCCTGCACTTGAGACCTCTGCTCCTAACCACTGCCCTACTACTGCCCTGGCGCAGTCATCTGACAGGAATCCTTGCCTTGCTTCGGTCCAGATTCAAAGGAAATTGTGACCTAAGGGGACCGGAAGAGGGGCTCAGGAGTGGGGAAGGGCCTCTGGATGCCACGCCCCTGATGAGGGAGGCGGGCAGGATGTGGCCAATCAGAGCAATTCCCTGCTCAGAGCCTCCACCCTCCCCACTTCCCACCTTCCCTGCGTGACCTTCAGGCAGCAAATGGTCTATTATCAGTGCTGCAGGTGCAGCGGCTGTGAAAATAGGCAAGGACCACACTCTGCGCCTTTGTTGTTCAAAGCTGGCTCATTTGGGGCTGAACCTTCTCTGAGCATCATTAGTACAAGGATTGTATCAAATTCTGCTAGGAAAGGAAGGAAGAAACAATTTATAGTATGGACACTAGAATCCCCTAGAATGTAAGCTCCATAGAGCGAGGATTTTGTTTTATTTTAAGTGTTGCAGGATCTAAAACAAGTAGGAAGTCTTCAGTACATTTTGTTGAACAATAATAATGTGTATTTAACTCTTCAAAGTACTTGCTCATCTAATATAATACTCAAGCAGGAAGGACAGCTAGTTTTTTCTCTCATTGATGGGATGATGTGAGAAAAATGAACCTCGGAGAAGTCAAGTGGGTTGTCTCAGGTCAGACAGCTTAAGAGGAGTAACCATGAGCTGGAGCCCAGCCCTCCTGATTTCTGCTCTGAGATCTTCTCTACCATGAGTGGTCCTGTTGGAATATGTTATTTCTAGCCATGGTGGGTTGTGCTTTTATCTCAGTGATTTCTACTTTGAACTTACAAGCTTCAGGGTTCACAGGAAACCTGGTCATTTTCCGTGGCCAGTTTTGATTATGGTGAAGCATGCAGGTGACAACGGGCACACTCGTGTCTTTGCTGACCGGAATAACGCCGAACTTCGTTTACTCAAATATACATAACTTTCATACCTTTCTTTCTCATTGTGACATCTCTGAAGTCTGGACAGGTTTTATGATCACTGTTGGCAAGAGGAGAAGTTGTGTTTTTCCAGAGAGTATCTGTGTTTGATTCTGCCAGTGTCCTCGGACTGCTACCGATCCAAGATCATTCATTTTCAACTCTGCTTACGGAGAGTTCAGTTTGGATTATTAGGGCAGTTTTCCCCTTCCTTCACCCAGTGCTAAAGTTGAGCCCCGCACATTTTCTTGCTGTGCAGTTCTGCAGGGAGGACACTGTTTGGTTGGTGTTCCAGCTCTGTTTGGATGTTCCCTGTTAGACTTCCCATCTTGGGTACTTTTTCTTTCTTGGTGGTCTACAAAATAATGGGTGTCTTATGGGTATGCTTCTTAGACTTGATGAAACGTGGCAGCTTCCCTTTGTTGAGGGCTTCCTGTTAATGAGGCACTTTGCATATGCATCTTAGGTCAGGTTCCCCTGGAAAAGTCTCTGAGGCAGAGATTTAAATGCAGGAAGTCTGTGGGGAGCGCTCTCAGGATCTGCAGCAGGACCAGAGGGAGAAGATGAACTACAGTGCAGTCATGATGAAGGCCTTAGCCAGTCCTATGGGGCCGGGGACGCCGGGGCTGGGATGGTCCTTGAGAGTCGTTTGCGGCTGGCGCAAGCAGGAAGCAGGCCTTGGTGCTCCCACATCGACCATTCATTGGATGCAAGCTCCTCCCTCCCCCAGCCCCCCCAAAGGGCTATAACCTTGGCTAGGGTCTCCCTTCCACCAAGGGCAAGTTGGGGGAGCATCTCAGATGGAAGTTGTCATCTGCTGTCTCTTGGCAGCTGGGGAAAAGTACCTCATTCTGAAGAGGGAGATCTGGGTGGCACACTGCAGTATCCGCCGCAACATTGCCTCATTTGCTATTCGCCGTGTGAGTAGGTACCATCTTTGTCAACCCCCGCTACGAGGTTGGGGAAACAGGCTTGGAGAAGTTGAGTAGCTCACACAGGCGCCCACAGCCAGTTGCAGAGGGTCCAAATCCACTCCTGACAGCAGGACTAGCTCCTCTCCTTAGCACCTGTTGCCAGTGCTCCATGGGACGTGGGCATCTGGTATCGTGTTTTCCTAGGTCAGAAAGAAAGAGGGCAATGTGTAAGCCATAGCAAGACATTCTCTAGTAGAATGCAAAAAGCAATAAGAATAGGGTTTACAAAAACATGCTGAAGGGATGGTAAAAACTTAAACTACCGCGGTGTAGTGGAGGGTGGGGGGAAGCAGATTCGTTTCCTGCTTTAAAATGTTAGGAGATTTGTATACGGTCTATCCTTGTGTTTTACAGTTTGCCCGAATATCCATGGAAGATTGGTAGAGAAACTAGGCTTAGTCCCCATTTTAGAGGGAGGATATTGAGGCCTAGGAAGGGAGTAGCTTGCTCAGATCATGCAAGAGGGGTGACCAGCGCCCAGTTGTGCGCCCCCCGGCCGTGCTCCAAACATCGCAGTGGAGGCTTCGTAACAGGGCAGGCCCTGCCACCGCTCCCTTGAACTTGGAGCTGAGCAGGGCACAGTTGATGGATGGATTCCTTTTGTCTCCTCACTCTCCTGAAGAAACAAACATTGTGAGTCTCAAAATCGTTCACAGAGAGCAAGAAGTAAAACCTTTCAGAAACTTTCTGAAATTTCTAGGGCTTTACTGGCTTAATTAATCACCGAGAAGGAACAATGTATTTGTAGGGGGGAAAGAAAAGCTTTGCAATGAATCTGCTATGAGAGCAAAAAAGGCAGCTGTCTTGGTGGAAGAGAGCATTCTTCTGCCTGCTGTATCTAGGAATTTCACTTTCTCAGCTACTTTGCAAGCCAGCAACTTCAAAAAACCATCTGTGTTATTGCTGGGTAGATAACAGTGGGAGACATTCCTGTTTGCAACAAAAGCCACCCTGGAGAAAAGAAACAGGTTAGCCTTCCCCTTTTATTTGATCCTTTCCTAAGCTAACAAGGAAAACATGTTTGGTTTTTCATGTTGTTTGTGCTGGCTGGGGAGGTACTGAGCATTTACCAGGTGCCTGGCACAGCGTGAGGTTCTTTGTATAAGCTCTGTGGGCGGGTAAGGTGGATGGGCACGCATTCCAACCTCCCGCTTTGCTTTCCTGAACTGTAGAGATTGGAGGAGGCTTAAAACCATGTGTCTAGGTTTCGTTGCAGCAAGGGTTTATGACAACATGAGACATTGGGTAGGCCAGTCGCTTGAACCCATTGATGATTTGGTGGGCGAAGGGAGTGGGGTCCTTGTTTCTGAGGCCTGTGCTGCTGCTGCTGCTGCTGCTGGTGACTTTGAGCAAGTGAGCAAGTCCCGGAGCTGCGTCTCCTGTCCCAGCAGGAAGCGGGGCACGAGCTTGGCTGGTGTGGTTCTGGAAGCACCAGTTCTTAGGGGATTTCCTGGTGCTCTTGAGTTGAGGGCATCTGACTGGCGCCGCAGAGAGAGCAGCTTCCTGATCACTGGATACTTGCCAAGTGGCGTGACCCTGATCTTCGTCGATCTTTCCCGATTCCCTGGCACCGGCTATGCCAGAGATGCCCGTTCTCTTGGCCCGCCAGCTCTGGGTGTCATTCTGGGAATTATTTCTGAAAGTTATTTCCACTCTTCCAGCCCTTTCAGTGATTTCGGAAGTGTCTAATTCCTCCATGAATAGTGTGTATCTTATGATGTCTCTGAGACTTGAAATATGGTAGCTTCCCTTCGTGGAGCGCTTCCTGTTAATGAGGCGCTTCACAGACCTCTGGGGTCAGGTTCCCTGGGAACGGTCCACTGCAAGAGCAAGAGCAACCTTCCATCTGCCCGCGAACAGTGTTAACACACTGCTGTGTTTGACTTTCACAACCACCCCCAAAGGCAGACATCACCCGTCCCAGCTTCGCAGCTGAAGAAACTGAAGTTGGAGGACTCTGGGACTTGCCCAAGGTCACTGGCTTGTCAGCGGGAATGCAGGTAGGTTGCGAGCCCAGGTATGTCCGCTCCCCACTGTCATCACATCTGAAAGCCTTTGCATGAGCTACACACATGGGCACCTGGATGTTTGCTCATCCTGTGTGTTTCCTGGTACAACGTATCCGTGAGGGAAAATAAGATCAAGAAGCCAAGCTGCCACCTTTCCACCTGCATCTCCTCTTGCTCCATGTCTCTGAGTAGAACTGGAATTCCCTACGAGGGGCTGGAGTGGCTCTGATCCCACAGTTCGTAGGTCATTAGCAAATACTTGAAGAATGACCTTTGGTCATTATGTTTTTGTGACCCAGTGAATCCATATCCAGGACAGTCAGCATAGTTGTAGGGTTCCTGAAGGCGAGGCCTGTGTGATTTAGTGCCACTTCCAGACATTGGTCCACTGGGCTGGCTGCATCGAAATCACATGAGGAGCTTATTAAATCTTGCAGACTTGGGGACTCCATCTCTGGAGATCTCAATTTGAAGGTCTGGGTAGGACCTAGAAATCTCTATTTTTCACAAATTTCTCAGATGCCTTGGATGCTCAGTTAAAGTACAAACCAACTGGATTTAGAAATTATAGATAGAAAACAAGAATGGTTATTAAAAACAATAGTAGATTGTACAAAGATCATGATTATTTTATTGGACTTTATGTTAGAGATTTGCTGGACATAAAGGAAAAAGAGACTAAGATTCTATTGTAATTGCCAGCCACACTGCTTGCACATTTTTGTTTAGTATTTTTTTGTTTTTGAGATAGGGTCTTGCTCTAGGCTTGCTCTAGGTTGTCCAGGCTAGAATGCAGTGGCATCATCATAGCTCACTGCAACCTCAAACTCCTGGGCTTGAGTGATCCTCCTGCCTCAGCCTCCCAAGTAGCTGGGACTACAGGTGCACGCCACCATGCCCGGATAATTTTTCTATTTTTTATAGACATAGGGTCTTGTTCTTGTTCAGGCTGATCTTGAACTCCTGGCCTCAAGCGATCCTCCTGCCTTGGCCTCTCAGAGTGCTAGTATTGCAGGCATGAGCCATGGTGCCCGGCCATTGGTATTGTTTAATTAAAGTTTATTGACTTTGAAGGGACTGAATGCAAATTTTTAGATGAGCTCCACATTTTAAAAGCACTATATACTAAAACTGAGGTTCACATAAGCCCCTTCTACATAGATACAAAATGGACTCATCATAAAAATGAATAAAATTTAAGGAGGGAACAGTTTGTGGTGACAAGAAGAGAGTGCTCCCGTTTATTTTTTGCAGGTGGCAGCATATGACCTTGTAATGTGCTTAACTCTGAAGGATGTCCCTTGGAAAGGAAGAGTGAAAGGAATGCTTTTAAAAACGTTTTTTTAAAAAGACTGTATTAAATATTTTTCTACATTCTACAGTGTTTAGAGCCAGAAAAGCTTCTGGAGTTTATCTGATCATTTCTCCCTCTATATTTTACAGATGAGGAAACTGAGGCCCAAGGTTGCCTGTCTGGTGTGTAACAGAACCAGGTCTAGACCCTAATGGCCCCTTATTCTCACTCTTTTTTCTGAATACTCACCAATGTTACTCTCTTGATTT
>CAUYSK010092420.1:0-15796 GCA_963575035.1 Avahi laniger | reverse complement strand
CAATTAGGCAAGAGAGGGATATTAAGGGTGTCCAAATGGGGACAGATGAGATCAAACTCTCGCTCTTTGCTGATGATATGATACTATATCTAGAAAACCCCAAGGACTCATCTAAGAGACTCCTAGAACTGATAAATGAATTCAGCAAAGTCTCAGGATACAAAATCAATATACACAAATCTGAGGCATTCATATATGCCAACAACAGTCAAGCCGAAGATCAAATCAAAAATGCAATTCCTTTTACAATAGCCCCAAAGAAAATTAAAAATCTAGGAATATATTTAACAAAAGATGTAAGAGACTTATACAGGGAGAACTATGAAACAAAACTTTTTGAAATGGGTTAGCTTCAAGTCAGGTCAAATACAGATGGACTTGAAAGAGGGGTCTCCCAGGGAAATAACAGAGAGGTCAAATAATGTCAAATTTCTGGTACTGAGCCAGGAACTTGTTTTTGCTTTCTTTAGTGACTGTCAAGCTGCTGTTTTTCAGTGTAATTGAAGGCTGTTAATTTTCAAGGCTACTAAACAGTTGGAATGCAGGATATTGGACAAGGGCAAGTTAAGACACAACAAAGCTCACTGTTTTTACCAATATTCAACTATATCCAGATTGCTGCAAACTTTTGATAAATTTCCAGAGCTCTGAAAAGTCTGATTTCTCTTTTGGTTAGTTTTTTTGTTTAATAAAGAATTTTCAGATGTCTGTACTTTGCTATTTACACTAATATGGACTGTCTCTAAAATCTTACAGTCACATTGGTTAAAATAAGTCTTAGAACAAAATAAACTTTATAGAATGCAAAGATGTTCAATATTAATACTAGCCTAGATAAAAGAAAAAATGGAAATACTCATGAACAATTCTAAATAACATTACAGTCTTTTTTCATGATCACTAAAAATGAGGTTATTCTTCATAGAAAGAAAACACATTTACTCTCTCACTTAGAAAGCTAATCTGAAGCTGAATTTGTATTCCTGAGAGGGGCTTCCTAGGTTATTTTTATTTGTTCTTAGATCTACTCTACCTTCCACTCCCACTCCCATTATTCCCCATAGCCCTACAAAAGTGAGCACTGGTGTATATGTCCTCCTGAGAACCATTAGAAAGTCAACGCAATGCAAAATAACAAAAAGCTAATGAGGTGAAAAATTATGGGCTCAAAATAAGGCAAAAATAGAAACTCATAAGTATTAGATCAAACTGTGGGGTCACTTTTTCCTCAGAAGAGAGAAGAGTAGATGAGAAGCTAGATGGAGCTTTTATAGCCTTCTTGGACCAAGAGAACAAAGTTAGTATTGCAGGCCCACCGCTAATAAACACTCTTTCCTTCATCAGATTTTAGTCAGGCTTCTCTGAACTCTATTTTTAAGTAGGCTTCAACTTTGGTAAATAACAAAAAAGAGATAATAAGCCATTAAGCAAAAATTATGCACAGACAATTCAGGGAAATTTAACAAAATCCGAGCCTAAATATATGTTGTAAAAATGCTCAAAATCATGATAAATAAAAGATCTATAAATTAAAAGCAAAATGTTGTAATAATTCACTTGTATATGATGATCAATGATTTTAAAGCATGACAATACAAAGCATTGGTGAATATATACACCAGGGGAAATATTTATACATTGCTGATGGATGAAGTTGGATATATTTTGTTTATATCTGATAAATGGAAGCATGTGCAATTTATACTGCTCAGCAATTTCATAGCAAAGTATAAGCTCCTGATACTCTTTTGCATACATGTATCGGGGAACATGTATACCATTACTTGCTATAGAAAATAATTAAAATCTACCTTAATGCCCATCAATAGTATAATGGACAAATAAAATTAACACCATCATAAGTAAATGCTATTCATTAGTGAAAATAAAACAAATTGATAAATACATTACCTATAGAAAAAACTGAGAACAGTTATTTCAGTATGATATTTATATACAATTATTTTTATCAGTGGTAGAAGAAATATTTAAAGAGTGGTTACTCTTCATAGAACATTATGCATTGAACACAGTGTCTTAAAGCATCCATGAGTTAGATAATATTTATTATCATAAGAAAATTGAGGATAAGAAAGATTGAAAAGAATTGAGGGTAAGAAAGTTTAAATAGATTTACTAAGTTACATATAATAGCAAATGGCAGATTTTGAATAGAATATGAGATCTAATCCCTGGACCTATGCTCCCAATCACTTTGGTGTGGTGCTTGTAAGCCAACATATTATCCTTTCTCTTATTAATTTGGATCAATTATTTATATATTTATGATGATAATCTTTTATCAGTTATAGTATTAAGAATTTTTTTCACTATTTGTATGGTGTGTGTATATATATACACATTTTGTGTTAGAAATTATATATGTGCATATACATATGAAATATATATATACACATATTCATATATATTATATAGATACAGATAGGGAGAAAGAAAAATAATATATGCTCACTGGATTCTGGGATCTAAATTTTCCTTTTTTCTTTTTGGCTGTAAAACATCATTATTTATACCAGGAATCACTACCAGGTATTCCTGTTGTGTACTCAAAAAGAGGAAAGTGAGAAAATATGCACGTTGAGGGTCAGAGAAAATCTCACGGGTAAATATATTAAAGTTTCACTGAAGTCCAATATTTATTTAAGTTGGGATACTAGGGAATGTTAGAAAGAAAGTTGACAGAGATCAGAGAGTGGGATGCTTTAAACTAAGATTGTGGAAGTTTATGGTAATAGCAAATTTGAGTATTTGGTCACAGTAGGGGGTCCTCAGGTAAAGTTGAAGACAAAATCACTGGAGAAGAGGTGATGGAAATGAATAGTTGGGTTCTGGAAGAATCATCTTTATGGGTGTTGAATCACAAAGGATGAGGGCAGGAATAATGTGGAAGAAAGTGACAATGATCCAAGAGTTAAAATCCTAAGAGTTCAAGAGCAGCAGGAAGTAGAGGGATGTCCCAAGGATAGGTAGATGACTGAAAAAGTTATATTACATGATAAAATTTGCTAATATCATATATAAGCTAGGTAATTTTAAGGAGGAGGAATGGAACATTGAATGGATATAACAATGAAGACAAATAGGACATTTTGACCTTCTCCATGCAGTGGAATGCATATTGTGGCAAAATAAATAAATAAATGTCCTTAAAAGTCTCCAAGGAGTGCTTAGAATCATTAGTGTAAATGCGGGTTATCTTAAAGTAAGACAGGGAACTCAGTGTTCATAGAAGAATTTGAAAATATAAGGACTTCTGTTGAGGACCGAAATCTTAGTTATGAAAGGTAAAGTGAGAAAGTTTAAGAAGCTCTGTGACAAAAATAAATGTAAAAAAAAAAATTGTATGAAAATTAGAATTGGATGAAAAGAGGTGGAATGAGAGTAGTGAAAGTTTTCTTATAAGATATATGAAAAGGAATGGAGGACATATATTAAAAGTGATGATCCCCAAAGCACATAGTGGTGGAGAGCCTGCGTGGATTGGTGTAGGGGAAGGATTGGAGGAATTTGCCGGGAGCACACAGGTTGTGGGGTTTCAACCTGACTCTCATTGATGGAATGAAGGGTTGCTTCATGAGAATATTCTATTCATTCTACCGTTCTAGAAACATTTTTGAAGACTTATATTCTGTCTTATATAATGTTAGGTGCTGGGTAGAGAGTGCTAAACAAACCACTTTTGGTCTTCTTCTTCATCAATGGTGAAAACAATGAAAAGAAGATGAGGATTGGAAATAATTAAGTCTTTAAGAAAACCATTACTGAATTAGTTTTTCTCAATATTAGATTTTTAAAAATCAATTAGAAAAGAAGGATATCATCAGACTAAAGGATATTTTGGGCTTAAATACTAGGTTCAAAAATTCCAGCTTCACGTATCAGGTAGTGTGTAAGTTTTAAATTGAGAAGTAATGTGACAAAGAGATATAATTCAGAAAGCATAAACTGGCAGTGATATAAAGAATGGATTGAAGGGGCAAGAGTCTAGTGGTAGGATGGGGCTGAGACAGCTTGTGTGTGATGTAAATTAGGTGATTGCTGTGGGAATAGAAAAGAGAAAACACGAGGGAAACATTGTGAAGAACTGACAGTACACAATGAGAATAATTGCACGTGGATATGAAATTATGAGGGCTTTGAAGCTTCAATGTTCTACAATTTCCAAAGGCTTTCAGAATATAGTTGCTTAGAGATAATGGGAAATGAGAAATTTACATATGTATTCAGAAGAGATTAAATTTTGATATAAAGCCTTGCCTTAAACTAAAAGAAAAAAAATATTGGGAAACATTTATATTATTAAAAATAAAAGTTGCAGTAAGATTTGGTAAGATATTAGGTGGTTTGGGGGAAATACATTATTATTGTTGCCATTTAGCAGTCTGTTAAATGATACTTCTCAAAATACAAATTCAGTTTTGGAGTGCATTACTCAGTCCTAAAGGATATTTTACTGGGAAAAATTTGGTATTGTGCTGCTTAAACAGAACTTTTTAATGAGCTGTTTTTTATTTGACTTTGGTTTTATAACTATTGAAAGCATTGATTTTATAGGGGTTTCAAAATTATTATTCCCACTGCTGCATTATAAATAGAAATTGCATTAGTCTGAGTCACAAAGCTAACAGTTAAAATTGGTTAATTGTGATCTAGTATGCACAGTTTGAATGTGAAAATCATTATAATTTGCATATATATGTTATACAAAAATAAACCTAACAATTTGTAGTAGCTAAAGGAAAATACATTTATTACAGCGTATCTATGCAAAATTTACTTTCACATAGACATTAGTAATCCTATCTATACAATATTTAACTCAATTTTTCCACATAACTATGGACATAGTAAATATATTTTTGAAGTAATACTTGTTAAGCAAAATCGGAAGTGTTTAAGACAATATTGGGGGAATTATTGAAATTATTATTTTGAAATTGTCTCAGCTAATCAATGGATATATTTCTAGTATAATAGAAAATACTTTGAAAGTGATTGGTTTTGTAAGTCAATTCAAATTCTGGTTTCACCACTCCCTAATTATTAGACTTTCTTCCATCAAATTATTTATTCTAGTGTACTCATTTGTAAAATAGAGAGATATGCTAGATGTTGTTTGAAAAATTAACAGTGACATTTATAAAACAGAGATCATAGGGTCCAGGAAACTGTAAGTGATTGATGATAATAATATTAATGGTACAATCTATAGTGTTTATTAAGTGTTTATCATGTAATAGCAAAAGAGTTTTATATACATTTCTATCAAAATTTTCTCCAAACAATTCTGTGTGGAAGCTATTATTTAGTTTTTACTTTAAAGATGAGGAGATTGATTCTTAAAGAAATTGTGTAATTGGTTTAAAGTTATACTGACTGAAAAAAAAGTGAAGCCAGAATACAAAATCATGCCTTAATCAATCTTAGATTTAATAAGATTGACAGGTTTCCATGTCTATAAAACACATTATCTCCATCTTCCACTTTTCTAAATTATATATTTTAGCTTCAGAAAGGACATATATTTCACTAACCACAGTTTGGACATAAATATATTCTGGAAGTCACGTAATTAGAAGTGGCAGAGTTGGGATCTTTATCCAGTCAGTTTTAAATGCTAAATGCTAGGTTGACTCTTGCGGAATTATTAGTTTTATTCTGTTCATACTTTTAATAACTTGCTAATTTTCTACAGTTTTCAATATTTGAGTTCCTGCCTTCTAAATTGTTTTCTCTTTTTGCCTTCTATACTTCCTTTAATTTAAATCCATATTCCTTTGTAGAAGATGCAAATACCTACACACACTAGTATCTATCTCAAAAGTCCTATCTTAAACATTATGCTAGAGCCATATTAAATTACTTGCAATTTCTTTAATATGCTTATTGCTTTATGCCTCTATGTTTCTATATGTTATTACCTTGAAGCTTAAACACTCATTAAATACTTCTTTAATTAACTAAAAAAAATAAAAAAGTATATAAAATTCTTGGCATCAAGCCTAATACATATTAACTGCTTCTCATGTATTTATATTTTACCTTGTACCACATAGAGGCCAAACTTTTCAGGACTTCTTAGGCTCCTTCTTTCTCTAACTTGAACATATATCCAGAATTGGGTCGTTTCTCACGATATCCATTGTTACCACATTACTCCAAACCGAGATGCCGCCATCTTTCATATGTATTAAAGTAGTTGTCTCTTATCTAATCTCTTATATTCTATCTTTATTGTCCTTTCTTTTCTCAAACAACAGCAAGAGTGATCCTATTAAAATTGGTAGATGTGTAACGCCCTTCTCAAAATACTAACAGTCCAATGACTTCCCATCTCATGTAATATAATAGTCTTACACTTGTTCATTCTGCCTCTCTCCCTCCTCAACCCCTGCTATACTTATACAGGCATTTTTTATTGTTCCTTGCACACACCAGGCACGATCCTAATTCAGGACGTGTGTACAGGCAACTTTATCTTCCTGAAGCACTCTTCCCCTAATATCTGTGTGGCTCACTTGCTCTTTTCTTTTAGGTCTGTTCTAAAATGTCAATTTTGCAATGAAGTTTTTGTTGTTATTGTAGTTCACTCTGTTTAAAATTACAACTTTCAACATCCACCTGTATATCTTAGTTTTAGTTAATATTTCTCCATAACACGTTTTATTATCTAACATACTGCATACTTACTTATTCATTCTATATATTATCTAACTTCTACTAATAGGATATGAAGGGCTAGAATTTTTTTGATTATCTTTATGTCTTCAACACCTAGAACAGAGTAGGACACATAAGAGACACTCAATAATATTTATTGAATGAATGTATCAACTTTATTTACCGATGATTAAATCATGAAAAATTCCCCAGATTATTGTAACCTCTTCCCAAACATAATGTGAAATGATAATAAATTGCATTCATATTCTTTTGATTGCAATCAGCAAAAAATATAACTAAAACTCTCCCAGGTAAAAATAAATGAATTTTCTCTATTAACTCGGAAAAGTAAGATTCTATAGTTGGGACATACATAGTCCGAGTCTCTAAAGCACCAAGACTTTCTTCTTCTCTCTGTAGATTGGCTATATATTTTTTTCCTTGTTAGAGTCTAAATGAAAAATGTAGAAACAGGGCCACTTTCATGGGCATGAGACCTTTGCAGTTGGACAGGGCTCTGTGCTCAGAAGGATTTTGTGTCTGGTTTATTATTCTCCTGATGCCATCTTGAACTTTCAACATTGAGCTTTTAAGTTTTATTTTGCCCTAAGCCCTCAATATTATGGAGATGCTCCTGGGTAAAGAAGCTGTTCCAGTAAGCTTTGAACTCTTTATTTACACAATTTATCTACTGCCCAAGACAGTTTTTTTACTCCTCTTTTGCATGCCACTGTCGGTTCAAGATATATTGGGGATCTACTGGCTCACACTGAGTCCATTTCT
This sequence comes from Avahi laniger, assembly GCA_963575035.1. NCBI lineage: Eukaryota > Metazoa > Chordata > Mammalia > Primates > Indriidae > Avahi > Avahi laniger. The sequence goes on along the minus strand of CAUYSK010092420.1, from coordinate 8,329 downwards.
GTTGCTCTACAAATTACTGTGTTTGGAAAGAGAGACACATTTGAGTAGGTGAGAGCTTCTTCTGGACAAGGGTAGATCCTAGAAACAGATAAAGATGTGTTCACAAGAAGGAAATTGAGGAAGTGATATTAATCAAATAAAAACGATATTTTGCATAATGTTAGAATTTGGGAACATGTCATAATTTTGTTAACAATTCCTCTCTTGTTTTGAAATATAATTTGCTCTCATTTTTCAACAGTATGAATATCTCTATTATAAAGTTTTATTACATAAGTCTTTCCTCATATTTCTGATAATTTTCATAGGGTGATGTTCTAGAAATTGAATTTCAAGATTATAAGATATGAATAAATTTAGCTTTTTTATTCCTACATTTAAATTGACATCCAGAAAGGTAATATTAATTTATAATCTCAGCAGTCAATTACAAAGGTGTCCCATAGCATATTTATCAGAACTCAATATTATCTTAAACATTACTAATTTGATAGGTAAAAAATAAAATCTCATTGATCAAATTACATTTATTTTTCTTTCTTTGATTTCTTATAAGGTAGAATAAAGTTGTTACATATTTATTTATACATATTTATTTACATATCATTTATTTTATATTTAATAAATTATCTGTGCATGTCTTTTTCTCATTTCTCTATCATTTTTCTTATCAATTTATAGAAAGAGTTTCAATCCTGTCCCTTTTATAATTGTGGCAAACAGACTTCCATTATGACTTATGTTTGTTTACTTCTTTTATGTTTAATTTAAAGTAAATTTTTGAGGTGTCACATTTTGGGGGAAAAAGGAAAATGTAATTTGCTTTGTTACACTGTGACTTTTGTAATGTTCCAAATGAATAATTGCAAACTTGATTATATCAAATAATTCTCATGAATTATAATTTTATTAAAGATCATTAACTATCCACCCAAATTCTCACTGCCAACTCCCATAAAATTGTGTATCAATCTCATGAATTGGCAAAGAAATGGATTGAATTTGTCTGATAACGCAATGTTTCCACGCATAAGCACACAAAAATCATTTCTCTTTCTTCCTTTTCTATTCTTTCACTCTTTGTAAGTAATGTTATTTAAAGATCATAGACAGATCTTCTTACACTTCCATAACAATCCATGGAATGCCTACCCAGATCTCATTATTAGAAATCTATTACTTCTTTGTTAAAGTTTACTTCAAAGAACTATAAACATTCCTTAACATGTGGTATCTTTAGTCTTCAATGTCTTAACAGTAGTTACTTGTGGCTCAGACAAAGACAATCAGATCTACGTTGAAAAGGGACGTATGTGTAAATAGATGAGCATCATTTTACATTTAAACTGTTTTTGAACTGTAATATAAATGAAAAAAACCCTTATCAATTATTCGTTACTAAGTGGGGAATAAAGCATTTCTAACATTGTCAAATATTGACATGATCATATACAATTTTAGTGGTTTATTTATCATGAGTAGCATGGCATTTACTATATGTTTGACACTACTCTAAAGACTCCTATATGCTTACTCATTTACTCAAACAATAGACCTATAACATATGTACTGTTATTAAACCCATTTTTCAGATTTGAAAATTCAGGTCCAAAAGATCATGTAACGGAAACAGAGGTTGGAGTTTGAGGCAATCACAATGAGTTAAATTTGATTAAACTCTGAGAGAGGAAGAAACCACAGAGTTGAAAGCTCCAAAACAGACTTCAAATTTTTCTGGCATCATTGGCTGCTCCTAAACTGTGCATGCACATGCTCTATATGCTCTATGCTTGGCAAGGCTATAAGAGACCCAAGAAAAAAACAGCAGATCATGAACAGAAATAAAATCCACTATATTCATATTTAACACTGATTTATTTAACATCCTAGCTGATTCAAGAAAGGAATAGCACAAGAAAGAGGATTAGGTGGAATAAGATTAGAGAAGAAGAAATGAAATGTTCATTATTTGCAGATAATGATTGTGTAGCTAGAAAATACCAAAGTTCCAAAAATTATTAGAATAAGTGGATCTGGCCATATTGTTAGAATCAGAGTTGATACAAAAAAATCAATTGTACATTATATACAGTACAACAACCAAAGGGAAAATGACACAGGAAAAAAAGTTCAGAGAAATATAAATTAAAATCCAATCAGAAAATTAAACATTCACTGGAATGGCTAAAATTAAGAAGAATTTTAAATCCAAATGTTGGTGCTGATGTGAAGCAAACTGAATTCTCTTATATTTCTACTGTATTGATTGACCTTATTTACTAAAACTGAGCATATGTATAAACAATGACTCAGTAGTTTCCTACCTGGATAAAAAATGAATGCTTATATCCACTCCATAAAAATTCAAGAATATTATAATGGCTTTATTTGTAATAGTCACAATTTGGAAACAACTGCCCATCAATATTAGAATTGGTAAAAATATTGTGATATATTTGTACAATGGATTATTACAAAGCAATGGAAAAAAACAAACTATTGATATGCATCCTAGACGAACCTCAGACTTAGCTTTTACAGACAAAATTCACACATGAGTTTTTAATTTATAATTTCAATTATATTAAGTTTAAGAGGAGACTAAAATAACCTATTGAGGAAGAAGAATAATGATCTTTTGTGTGAGTTACTTTTTGGGAGCCTTATGGTGCTAGAAATGCTCTATGTCTTCATCTGCATTGTAGTTGCACAGGCATTTGTAAAAATTTTGCAACTGTACACTTAATATTTGTAAACTTTATTGTTTGTAAATTATATTTAAATAAAATTAATGAGTATCCAAAAAAAGCTTATATATTTCCTCTCTTTTTCTCTTCCTCAGAAATATGTATTGACCTATACCCTCATTCTGGGCTAACATACAGAGCAATAGCATGCTGTCATCATTTTACCATAGTCCCACATTAGTTTTATCAAGGATACGAAGAAAAAAAAATGGTAATTGATCTAAAGTAACAAATGAACATGACACATTTACTGGAAAAATTCTGTTGCAATCCTTGAACTTTAGCCAGCTCATAGGTACTTGAAGATTTTCAGCATAGAAGTGACTCCTTGGACTCCTCCTTGAGCTATGAAGATGTCTTTTTGAACCCCTCCCCTTCCCGATAATGGAGCCTTCCAGGGTTTTTCCCAAGATCCTCCTAAACCGGGAGACAAGAGTTATTTTGTAAATATCAAATTATGAATACAAACAGCTCATTTTGCTTGCATTTTTTTCAAAAAGCAGTGAAGGAATACATCTGCATAATTTTTCTTTAACTCGGAAAAGGTCATTGTATTTTTATAGTCCCCCAAAGATTTTAAATGAAATATTTAAGACTGTTCAAGTGAATAAAATGTATGCATATTAAAAAGGAAAGAAAAAATATGATTCCTGTTCTGAATAAGTTTATTTTAGAAAAACAAGATAGATAAAAAGTAACAAATCAGTAAAACTGAATTAAAAACACGTGAAACTATTAACGATTTTATTCATATGCTAAAAACGTACAGTATATGTCTTTGCATGTTTTTTTCATTTGCATTATAGGCTTTCTTGGAAAGTTCTCTTCTCTCTCTCCCACATTTTGTTTATAAACAAAATATTTATTTCTGCCATTGACTTATCCTGGGTTGATGATATAGTTTGTGGCTATGGCAATGAGCAATTGACTAGGACTCAAAGAAACTGTAGCTTAACTTAATCAGCATTACATTATCATTCACCAAACAAATCACAGTCAACAAGAAGACACCGAATTCACCTACAAAGTGTTCATAAAAAAAAGTTCTTACTTTGGGGGAAACAGAACCCTCAATTTTTATAGCTGAAAGATGCTATAAAGAGATATTATTCATTTGATTAAGAAAGAAATTGAGACTCCTGTAGTATGGAAAGGAGAAAATGAAGTGAAAAATACTGGGGTGATTATAGACTAAATATCTGTCTAAATGAAGATTAGCCTAATTTCTTTTCTTGAAGAGAAAACAGACAAGTGGAATTCTGAAAACTACCAAAATAGATTTGCTGGTAATAGGTAAGAAGAATATGTCAAGGAGCTGCAAAGACATATAGCATGATTGATGGTTAAGGGAAAAAGAAATTCACATTTATTTACTGCTTCCTATGGGAGAGCTATGATAAAAACATTAAGCAAAACAAGAAGAGCATTTTATGTAAAAATTGACAAAGCTCTTTAACTCATTGGAATAAAAATATAAACCTCTAATATCAAGAGGTTTTTATTTTATTATTTTATTTTTCTTGATGGAATTATTCATGTGCCAATGAGTTAATAATATTCATATCACTCACAGCACAAATGAATTACTTTTCTTTTTTAAGAATAACCCTTGCCATATTATTCACTTGCTTTCATTTCTTTTGAAAACACTAAAATTTAACCAGAAAATTTGAATCTAAAATAGTAAGCATCTAAATCAGATAATTAATGTTCAAAGATATAGCCAAAGTTTCCTCATTTAAAAATTAACGTATTTCATAAGTGAGATTTGAGTTACATTTCAAGTAATAAAAATATAATAATACTTGTAATAAGTAATGATTAAAAGCATTTGATGAGCTAAGAGAGTGTATGTACTTAACTTGCATTATTTATTTTTCACAAGAATTCTTTGAGGAGGAACTTGCCACAGATGTATTTCCCAGGAGATTAGCCCATGGAAAGTATAGCAGAGAGGGCTCTTGGGAAAATTACTTATAAGAGAACAGGAAGGAAGCAGAATTGAGTAAGGAGAGAAATTGAACTGAAGTGCTCAGTATTTTCTGTGAGGAACTCTAATGATGCAAAGGCATTTCAGGACTGTCTTCTTGGGTGTGTGGTGGGGCCTTTATAAGCCCACAGGGACAAGTATTTGGAAGCCTCTGGAGAAGGCATAACCTTGAATAAAGTAGTTCTCTTCAATCAAAAAAAAAAAATCAGTAACTGGGAGAAAAGAAAGAGACAAAGTAGACTTTTAATTCATATGATCCTCTCACTCCAGAGTATTTCTTGATAATGTCATAGGGATGTAGAACCCAAATTGAACACAGAATGAAGGAGGCAACAATCATTAAAGTCTTAGAGAAAAATCATATTGTTCACATTTCCAGGTAACTATGAACCAAGACACTGGATAATGGTGTCTATATCTGGACAATTAATGCCTGTTTGATTGCATTCTTCCTCTCTATGCAATAACTATATTGAAGATGACAGGCACAAGGAATTTAGATATTTTTAGATGAGATATTAACTAATGAAATAACTGGAAAATATTAAGAGGCTCTTGTAATTTTCTAGTGCTAGAGTGGTTGTTTTTAATGGTGACTTCCTGTTGTAGCTATTTGACTCCCTACAGAGCTCCTGTGACAAATATTGTTGTATTTACAATGAAGAAGACAGGGAAAAGCAGCTACGGAGAAACTATTTCCAAGTTAATCCTTTTTTTTTTTAAATAAAATAACAGTTGGGCTCTAAAGAACCGTAATGCAGTCTTAGAAAATTGAATTGTTGTGAAATAAATGCTTAAGAATTATGCAGCATGCTTTTCCTTTAATAATACTCCAAAACTACATTTTTAAAGATTCATGGTATTGAAGTTCAGAACCCAACATGAGGCAGACACTATCATAGTGTGATCCCAACGGCAGTGTACTCTGAGCATTTGTTGATTAAACTTCATTAGCATCACTTGATCTGCCAGCACTGAAGTTGGTTTATAAACACAAGTATTTCATATTACTAGTATTTAATTCTGTGACATATTTGTATAAATCTTTGCAAATTGATCTCATCAAATGGAGAATTGCTTTCTCTAGTTACATAACACAAAATGCTGAGAACTATTCCCATAGTAAAGCAATGATAGGAAAATATGCATATGATTAATAAAATTAGAAAAATAAGTTCTGTGATAGTAGATTATATGTGAATACAAATCTTTTTTCTCCATCTTTATATTTTCTGTGAAATATTCTGGAAATATGAGAGAGCTCTGAAGAATAGAAATAAAAGGCTAAGTAATCAGAAAGGACTGAGGTCAAATATTCCATTACATTAACTTTAGACGATATAAAAATACAGTGTTTAGTAAACACGTTCTTAAACTGAAAGTCATTCATAGCAGTTATAGGTAAGAATACTATCTGATATACTTTAAAATGTATGTGATACATATACTTGTACAACCAACTGTGCCAGTCCCCACACCTTGATCTAATTCATTTTCAGACAATGCTTATAACTTTATTTCAGAATTGGAGTAAAGACATAAGGTTGACAGTCAGAAGATTTTGATGTTTCAGAGATTACCACTGTGCTTGGGATCAGATACTAGAAGTGCAGCAAAGGAATGAATGAAGGGTAAAATCGGTCTTGTTAGAATTCTTAAATAACTGGCGATATTAATTCTGAAATTATTTCCAGAATGCACAGAAAAAGAATTACTTAAAAGGTGATATTTAAGGCCCCATCTCAGGCTCTAAAATTCTATACAACTAAACTTCTTTCTGGAATTGAAAGAATAATTTTCACAGCAATAGCTCAGGCCTCTATCATTACACATGGAGACTTATCATATTCTCTTATCATATTCCTTACATGATAGAACTCTTACAAAGTTTCAGTTAGGAGGAATAAGATTTAGTGGTCTATTGCACAGCACAGTGACTATAGTTAATATTAATGATAATGTATTACATATTCAAAACTGCTAAAAGAGTAGATTTTAAATGTTCTCATCACAAAGAAATAAGTATGAGGCGATGGATATATTAATTAGCTTGATTTAATTATTTCACAACATATACAGTCATGTGTCACATAATGACATTTTGGTCAATAACAGATTGTATGTACAATGGAGTTCCCAAAATTATAATAGAGCTAATATATTCCTATGCTTAGTGATGCCATACCTGTCTTACATCCTGGCACAACACATAACTCACGTTTGTGGTGATGCTGGTATAAACAAACCTATGAGCTATACAGTATGTAATACTTGATAGTAAAACACTATGTTACTCATTTGTATATTTGCTATATTACACTTTTATCATTATTTTAGGGCATATGCTTTCTGCTGATTAAGAAAAAAGTTAGCCGTAAAACAGCCTGAGGCAGGTCCTTTAGGAAGTATTCCAGAGAAGGCATTGTTATCACAGGTGATGAAATCTCCATGTGTTTTATTGTCCCTGAAGACCTCCCAGTGGGGTAAGACCTGGAGATGGAAGACAGTGGTATTGATGATCCTGACCCTGTGTAGACTTAGGCTAACGAGTGTGTTGTGTCTTACTTTCTAAGAAAAAAGTCAAAAAAGTAGAAAAAAATTAAAATATGGAAAAAGCTTATAGAATAAGTATATAAAGAAAATATTTTGTACAATATTTTGTACAATGTGTTTATCTTTTAAGCTAAAATTAAAAGTTTATAAAGTAAAAAGCTACAGTAAGCTACGATTAACTTATTATTAAAGAAATATCATTTTTGATAAATTTAGTGTAGGCTAAGTACACAGTGTTTCTGAAGTCTGGAGTAGCTTACAGTAATGACCTAGGCCTACGTTTTATTCCCTCACCACTCACTCACTGACTCACTTAGAGCAATTTCCAGGCCTACTAGATCCACTCATGGTAAGTGCCCTACACAGGTTGTATTAGTCCATTTGCGTTGCTATAAAGAAAATGCCTGAGGCTGGGTAATTTATAAAGAAAAGAGGTTTCTTTGGCTCACTGTTCTGCAGACTGTACAAGAAACATGGCGTCAGCATCTGCTTCTGGTGAGAGCTTCAGGGAGCTTCCAATCAAGGTAAAAGGCAAAGGGGGAGCAGGCATGTCACGTGGCCAGAGCAGGAGCAATGGAGGAAGGAGGTGGCTCTTTTAAACAACCAACTCTCACGTGCACTATAATAATAAAAATGAAAACTTACTCATTATCACAAGGAGGGCACCAAGCCACTCATGAATGGTCTGCCTTCATGACCCAAATACCTCTCACCATGCCCTATATTCAACACTGGGGATCAAATTTCAGCATGAGATTTGGGTGGGCCAAACATTCAAACCATATCACAGGTGACTATTTTTTATCTTTTATACTGTAGTTTTTCACTGTTTAGATACACACATACTTACGTTGTGTTATAATTGCCTACAGCATTCAGTACAGTAACATGCTATAAACAGGTTTGCAGCCTGGGAGCAATAGGCCATACCATAGAGCCTAGGTGTACAGTAGATTATACAATCTAGGTTTGTGTAAGTATACTTTATGATGTTCATAGAACAATAAGATAACCTAACTATATATTTCTTAGAACATAT
>CAUYSK010092417.1:0-27993 GCA_963575035.1 Avahi laniger | reverse complement strand
AAATTAATTGGACAACTAAAAATCTATATAGAAAAAATTAGCCGGGCATGGTGGTGCATGCCTGTAGTCCCAGCTACTTGGGAGGCTGAGGCAGTAGGATCGCTTGAGCCCAGGAGTTTGAGGTTGCTGTGAGCTAGGCTTACGCCACGGCACTCTACTCCGGCAACAGAGTGAGACTCTGTCTCAAAAAAAAAAAAAAAAAAAAAACTCAGTGGTAAGCAAATAGAAAAAAATCAGTTTAATAGAGCCTTCATTCTGAGAGGGATGACATAGAGTATCAAATAAACCCATAAATAGTAATATATAATGAAATATCAGGTAGCAAGACATGTTTTGAAGAAAAATGAAGTGAGATATAGGAGAAAAGAATGGTGTTATTTCATTTTTGGTAGACTTCTCTGTTAAGGAAAAATTTGAGAAGGCTGACAATAAACTGAGAAGTAAAACACATATTTTTATTTGGAGGAAGAGTGTTACAGGCAGTAGGAGAAGCTAGAGTAAGACCCTGAATGGGGATCATCATTGGCAAGAAGAAAGAACTGCCATTCAGTATAACTGGAGTCAGAAAGAGCATGGTAGGAATGAAGAGGGAAACGAGGATGTGTAGGATGGTACAGATCATAGAGGGATCCTTTTAAGATAGGTAAGAATTCTGTATTTTAACCTCAGTGCACTGTGAAACACTGGATGGCTGTGACTAGGGAGCACTAAGTTTCTTGATTATATTTTTAAGGCAATCTCTTAGACTGTTTATAGATAGAAGACTATAGAACATGAGAATAACAGTAGTGAGATCACAAGATATGCAGTAATGTAGTTGGAGAAGATACAGACATGACATAGGCTGGAGCAATGGAAGAGGTAAAAATGTGGATGGATTCAGGATATATTCTTATAGTGAAGCACATAGCCTCTGCTTAAAGTACTAGATGTGTGTTATGAAAAAAAGATAAGGGGCAAGGATGAGTCTAAATTTTTTCCAGAGCAAGCATGTGAACAGTAGTTCAATTTCTTGAAATGGGAAACAAACAAATAAATAAACAAAACATGTTTGGGGAAAGGTTCAACAATTTTGTGTTGAAAATGCTAAGTCTGAGATATCTAGTAGACATGCAGGATGAATTTTTGGATTTGCAGTCATGTGTGTGAGTCTGGAGATCAAGGATGAGGCTGGAATTAGAGATCTAAATTTGGCAGTAAATAGCAAATGGATGGTATTTTAAGCCCATGAGACTAGATGTGATCATACATGAAGTGAAAATAGATGGTGAGTAAAGAGGACACCAGGAGACTGACTCTCAACAGAAACAGCCGGAAATGTAGGAGGAAAGTAGACCTCCTATTATGTAGCCACAGAATAAGTACATAAATAAGTTGGTTGACAAAAAAATTGCAATCCACAGTGAGGCTACTCAATGAGAATATGATGCATTTCTCTCTTCTTTTTCTTATATCAGTTAAAGACATTATTATTGATCCAGGTCAGCAAGCAAGGAATTTGGGACAATCGTCGATATTACCCTCTCTGATGAAGTAGTAAAATCTTTCCTAAAGGACAAATCTCTCCATATATATATGTATATATGTGTGTGTGTGTGTGTGTGTGTGTGTATTTGACAGAGACACTGAACACGTGTATTCATGTCTAGTAAGACTGTGGTCTCCAACCTCTGGGCCATGGGACTGGTACCTGTCCATGGAAAATTTGTCTTCCATGAAACTTAGGAAAGGTGGGTGGGAGGCATACATTAGGAAGTGAGCGGAGGTGGGAGAGAGTGAAGCTTCACAGCTCCCCATCACTCCCATCACCTCTCTTCTAACCCCACCCCCCATTGGTGGACAAATTGTCTTCCATGAAACCAGTCTCTGGTGCCAAAAAGGTAAAAAAGGTTGGGGACCGCTGTTAAGGTATAAGACATGTGAGTTAGGATTTTTTAATACAAGAAATTGCCCTACAATTATAGCTATTTATCGTTAGAGTTGGATACATTAAGTGTAACATTATTCCTAACTGATCATTATTTCTAACCGATCAGAAAGTGTTATTAACAACTTTATGTCTTTTCTTTTATTTCAATAAATCATTTTTCTTAAATTTACTTGAATGTGGTGGTCTATGTGTTCCAAATATCTATTCAATGGTTTGCAGATGCCAAGAGTTTGAGAAATGGTGCATTAATGAGCAGCCTGAATCTATTCACCATTTCAAATATGCTCTGGTGTTGGTACCTAAAATATTATTTATTTATTCCCTTGGCATATACACTTTTTTTTATTTCAGCATATTATGGGGTACAAATGTTTAGGTCACATATATTGCCTTTGCCCTGCCCAATTCAGAGCTTCAAGAGTGCCCATCCTCCAGACGGTTCTTGACAAAAATAAAAAGCATGATGATTTAGAAACACAGACAACCTTTCTCAGTGTCCAAAAGCCATATGTACCTTCTCTAAAATTCTTAATGCACTCCACTGACAATAAATACCAGGTCATAATTGAGTCATAGGAATTACAGTAATAAATTTCACTCCTGCCCCATCAAAGCATGTTTTGTATTAACATATACACTTGTTTAACAATCATTCTAAAGAATGTCAAATTTTCCCTTAAAATAGTTTGTATGTAGTAATTTGTTCCTCTCCATGAGAAAGAATTCTGTTTTGTTCCTAAACATGTAAAGGCAGAAATTTCTTTCCATAGCATTGAGGAAAATGATAACAAGAAGTAAAGACAATATTAGTGTGTATTTGGATTTAGAGTCACTCCCTCCCTTACAGACAGCCACAAGAGTGGCCATGAAAAATTTGCACCCCAAGTTTTTGACAATAAGCTATAATGTGTCAAAGTCACACTCATTTTTAAACTTCTAAATTGTTTTTGATTAAGCAGTTAGGCATGGAATTCTCAAAATAAAACATGTATTCAGATCTCTCTATTCTTAAAGCTAAGAAGAAAAATCAACAATAACTGTAAAGGACCTCAAAACCCTTAATATTTTATGGAATTTTTATGCGATAAGAAAAATGGTAGGCATGTTTAGCAAACAGGAAGATGAGACATCAGATTCTGTATCTAATTTAGTAATGAATCTGTTTAGGAAAACAGTACGAAAAGGAGTTCTTTAATTTATGGGACTAACTTACCTCTGCTTCCAAAATACTTCCTAAGGACAGAATCTTTTACTCCCATTTTGGTGCCTTCTTAACTGTCAGGCCTGCTTTTGATGAGGTCTATAAAGATAAAAGCGAATTATCGTAAGAAAGAAAGAAAGAATTCAGTTTCTTGTATTTTGCTTTTTAGACCCAGCAGCTGCTAAGCATTATATTTCAAGTATTAAAAAGAAAGAAAGGAAGGGAGGGAGGGAGGTAAGGAGGAAGGAAAGAAAAAGACAGAGAGAGAGAAAAAAAAATAGGCCTAGCTTAGTCTGGTTTATTATGTCTATCTCTTGATTTGAGTCTCAAAGTTAATAAAGGTGTCAGGTAAAATCCATTGGACTTATTTCTCTTATATTAGTAAGGGCTCCTCTTCAATAGGCTAATTTAGAATTTTAGTGAAATATCTATAAGAGGCCATATATCTCAGTGATAATCGTTCTAAACTGCATTAGGCACCTAATCTGCTTACTATCACTTCTTGGCATAATAGCAATTTTTAAAAGTGGCTTTAATTTCAGAAATGCTCTGTGATTTTAAAATTTTAAAAGCAGTGGCTACTAACAGCAGAATGGCTTCTGGATAAAGTGGATAATTATAATCTTTCTAGGAACCAAATTAACTAGCTGCCAGCTTTTCCTAAGAAAAAAGCTTTGTACTTTGCACATTTCTCAGCAGATATTTGACACAAGGACCATGACTAAGCAAGTTAGGCTACTTGGGATCATTTAACATGATGTAAAAAAAAAAAAAAAAATAGAACCATGCAGTGATAAATTGGATTCCTATGCTAGAGCCAGACAGAATTCTGAGACTGCAAATAGATGAATTTGAAAGGACAGAGTGATTAAAACTCCAGTCGGGTTCATTTTACTTCATTTAGTGGAGAGTATAATTTCAAAATTTATTCAAAATAATATCAAAATTCAACTGTTAATAGATAAGAATGAAGCAACATTGACATTTTAAAGAACAAAGACATAAATGCAAGTGAAATATTCTGTCACACATTTGTTTTCTAGGTTTCCAAAATCTTTCTTGTAGTATATAAGGATTGGGTTGAGGAATTTAATTATATTTTGTGAGAATACTTGCAGCACCCATATAATACCCATTCAGCAAATACATACATATTTCTTTGAAATAATTTGGCTTAGAATTTCAGGATGAAGCAGTTCTTTTAAAATATCCTGGGCTCTTAGAGCTGCCTTATTTTCAGACAGTGATTGATTCTACACTCAGATAGGCTATGTGACAGGAAGATTGCATGAAGACTTGGAAAGAGGTGAAATGGCTCGATTCGCAAGTTTTAACACAATTGCTTGTGGATGTGTCCCTTGCATTTGCCGGTAGAGTATCCGGTGTGACTTGGTTAGATCACTTACCAGCTATGTGACCTTAAGCAAAGTACTGTACTTTAGTATCCTTTTTCCTAGATGGAGATAATGGTGGTAGCAATTTAACTGTTTTGTAAGAATTAAATAAATTAACATATAGAACTGTTTAAAACCAAGCTTAATGCATAGACAGTACTTTAAAAACTGGAACATGCTATTATTACTATATTGTTTGAAAAATATATAATACTGCTTTATAAAAATGGTTAGTACTTTAGAGGAAAAATACTTGAAGTCTTGAAATTATGTTTGCAAATATATATTCTGATATATTTGGATATTTAGGGGGCAAATCTGGCAACTGCGTCTTTTCTTTCCTAGATTTCATTCAGTATGTTTCTTGCCTAAGAGGGAACCATTTATTGTTAAAAAATAAAACAACATGCAAAAAATGCCATTTCCAAGAACGTTAGAATGTAAGGGATGGGAGAATGTGCACTAATATTTAGTGAGCATCCCTGTGATCCAGGCCTAGAGTGTATCTCATTTTGATATTGAATTGCAATGAGTCTACAGTTTTTCCTTCTCCTTTTTTTGAAGTATCTCCCTCAGAGATAAGATTCACCTGCTGAAACTTTGCTTCCTCATTGATTTGCTCTTGCTAAGCTGTTTCTCTATCTTCTCTCTGAAGCAAAATTTTATGTAACTATAGCTAATCACACTCGTTTGCAAAAAGCATTCCAGCCATTTTGTGCTTTCTATTTGAATTTTAAAAATTCCTTACATCTTCATCAACTTAGGTCTGGAAAATAAGACTCATATTACATTTTAAAATTGTATTTTGGAATGTGTTTTTATTCATTAAAATGTTTTCTTCATAATATTGGCCCCAGGAGGTACAATATATTTTGCTTATCCAGATCTTAAGGGAAAAATAAGTAATGTGCTGTCAGATATATGATATTAACTTTTGTAACTTAATGTGGAGCTCTTCACTGAAACCATTACTATTATTTGATTCACAAGATAAAATTTTAAAAAATGAATCGAATGCTTAAATGATAAATTTTGTATATTTTATTATACTATTAACATTAAGATAATCACTGGATTAAATTATCTAAAAAGCCCTTAAATTACAATATAGAAAGTAAATTCATAGATAACATATGCCAGTGCTTTTAGGTTAGTAAATATTGAAATGATGTTATTTTGATTTTATCAAGAAATAATTATTTTGCATGTTATAGAACTATGGTGTATTAAACATATGTGTAAAATGAAAAGGTAAAATTAAAACATTAATTTATAATTTTTTCTTTAGTTAAAAAGTATTAAAATAATATCTTGCTGGATAACCATCTTTCCAAAAGTTCCCAATAAAATAAATGTGCATATTTAGTACATTTCAAAACCTTTGATTTGAAGTACTGAGAATGTTTTGAAAAATATGTTTGATTTCCAACGTAAATGCATTAAAATACTATTAGGGCTGCACTCATTTTAATTATTTATATCACTGTAATTCAGCGGTCCCTAACCTTTTTGGCACCAGGGACCGGTTTCATGGAAGACAATTTTTCCTCGGGGGCAGGGGGAGTGGATAGGTGAGGCGGGAAGCTGAGGCGGTGATGTGAGATGCCAGCCATGGGAAACAGCTGTAAATACAGATGAAGCTTGGCTCACTCTCCGCAGCTCACCAGTTCTAAGTTTCATGGAAGACAATTTTTCAATGGGGAGTGGGGAGCTCTGAGGCCTGGTTCCTAACAGGCCACGGTCCATGGCCCTGGAGGTTGGGGACCACAGCTTTAATTGACATTTTCATTGAGATAATTGGAAATTCACATGCTGTTGTAAGAAAAAATACATAGATTGCTGGTATATACTTTGCCTAATTTCCCCCAATGGTAATAGTTTAAAATTGTAATAGAATATTATCAACATGATATTGACATTACACAATCCACAGGTCTTATTCAGTAGTCACTGATGTGTGAATGTGTGTGTCAATTTGAGTGTGTATTCAGTATTCTACAATTTTGTCTCACATGTATGTTCATGTATCCAGCACTGCACAGAACATACTAACAGTTCCATCACAACAAGGATCCCCCATGTGGCTCATTTTTAACCACACCTACTTTGCTCCAATACCAAGCTACACTAGCCCTAACCCTGGCAACCATTTATAAAATCTCCCTAAAATATTCTCTTTTCAAAAAATATTGTATTAAGGAACAATGCAGTATTTAACCTTTTGAGTTTAGCTTTTGTCATGCAGCACAATTTCCAAGAGGTTCTTTCAATAGTTGCTGTGTATCAATAATTTGTTTCTTTCTATTGCTGAATAGTATTAAATGTACAGTATGTATGACCTACATACATACCATAGTGCACTTGTATTCATTCACCTTCACTAATCATTATTTGTACACAAAAATTTTATTAGCAAATAATGGAAGTTATTCTTTTTTTCTATTATTATACGAATTAGTTATTGTTTATCTTTTAATGTATTGGCCTGGACCTTCAGTAGAATATAGTAAGTAGAACAGTTGAAAGCAGGCATTCTTGTCTTACTCTCCATCTTACAGGAAAAATTTTTAGTAATTTACCAATAAGTAGGATACTTGTGTAGGCTTTCAGTAGATACTAAGTATCATATCAAGGAAGTTCCTTAGTTCCTAGTATACAAGGAGGTTTTGTTTTTTTTTAATAATGATTACATGCCAAATTTATTTAATACTTTTCTTCATCTTCCTTTGTTCCTAGTAAGCAGAGGGTTCTTTTTTATAATGATTGCATGCTAAATTTATTTCATATTTTTCTTCATCAATCAAGATGATCATGATTTTTCCCCTTTTTCCGGTTAATTTACTTAATTTTATTGATTGGTTTCATGCTTGCATTTCTGGGATAAAGGTCGCTTTGTCATGATATAATATACTTTTGATGTTTCTCTGGTTTTCTATCGTATTTTTAGGATTTTTGCTCTTATATTCTTAAAAGTCTTTTTTTTAATCATTTTTGTAAAGTCCTTTGGTTATTATCAAGGATATGATATTCCTTCTTTCTCTATTCTCTGGAGGACTTTATGTAAGATTGGTGGTATCTCTTCCTTATATATTTGGAAGAATTCACCTTCAAAATGATTTCAGCCAAGAGTTTTCTTTATGAAAAAGTTTTAATAATGGTTCAATTTTTAAAGAGATTTAGCAGTATTTACATTTCCTATTTCTCTTTGTGTCTTGAATATTATTGCTGTTATTCATGTTAATTATACGTATATTTAAAAACACATAATGCATTACTATTATTGATTTGTAAACTCAATATTTTTTATGTGTATAAAATTTTCACTTTTCATTCTTATTCATTTCTATTTGTATTTACAAAAGAGATCATTGTTGGCCATTATAGCTCAATGTAAATTTTAGAATTTATGACGTGTTCTGCCCCAGCTCCCAAAACTGATTGGAATTTTTAGTGGAACTGTGCTTACTCTATATATCAATTTGGAGGGTACTTGATGTAGTATCCTACAAAATATTTATGCCTTCTTTGATTTTTCTCAATACTAATTTTAGTCTTCAGTATAGTTTTTTATATACCTTTAATATCTTCTTATGTTATTAAAGAAAAGATAGCAGGCCAAAAATGGAGCCACTTGTACTAAAGTTCTATAACACCAAACCAAATCCTAAGTTGTTGACTTAGCTTCTAAGATCTCAGAAGTCAGGAAAGAGATGATAGCTAAATCCCCAAACAGATGAATTTTCCCACAAAACAGGAGATTTGCAACAACCAATCAAAAGGGGCCCACTTAACATGAGCCAGCATCATGGGAAATCCTCTTTGCTTAAACCCCCATGAGAAAAATAACTGGATGATAACCAATAGGCTTTTTACACTATGCTGTTTCCTTGTTCCTATTAAAGCTGCCTTATAAAAGCTGACCAATTGTTCTGCCACATCTGGTGAAGCTCCTTTCTGTTTTGTAGATTGAATGCTGCTTGGTTCATGGATTGTTAATAAGAGCAAATTAGATCTTTGAAATTCAATTTGTTGAGATGTTGTTCTTT
Source organism: Avahi laniger (assembly GCA_963575035.1). Lineage (NCBI taxonomy): Eukaryota > Metazoa > Chordata > Mammalia > Primates > Indriidae > Avahi > Avahi laniger. The sequence goes on along the minus strand of CAUYSK010092417.1, from coordinate 19,422 downwards.
GACAATGTATTTGATGTTATTGATGTTATTGTACATGGAGACATTTTAAAATTTGCTAATGTACAGGAGTGCAACTTAATGTTGTATTTTTACCTTGTATAATCTGTTTACTTGTTAAATTCTCTTATCAATTTTAAAGCTTTTGGCATATTTTTTCAAAGTTTCTGGATATAAATTCATGGGGGTATGTAATAGAAGCAGACAACTCGAAGCAGACAACTCACACTTCCAACATTCTGTCTCAAAAGTCCCTCACCCAACTCCACAAATTATAAACTATATTTTTCTCTTTTAGGTTAGTATAGCTCATATTAATAGATTTGCCAAATATTTTACTGCTATAACATGGGTCACCCTGGTTCCAGAATTTTGTAACAGTGTCCATGAAACTGTGACATGATAATTTGTTAACTTGAAAGTAGAGTAAAATACCAGACTCCTCACTGTCTTCGACACCTGTTTACACATATATATGCATGTGTGTGTGTGTGTGTGTGTGTGTGTGTGTGTGTGTGTGTGTGTGTTTGTTTTGTATGTCTTACAATAAATGATACCATTTTGGGTCTTTTGTAGTTTTTTTCCCAGTCACTATTGTAACAACACAAGACTGTCTTTCATTTTAGCTGTTTTGTGTTTTCCATCATCTGAACATATGACAAGTTATTCATCAACACCTCCATATTATTTTTCAGATTATTTTCTCTTATCTGAGATTTTTATAGTTTATGTGATATATGGACTTTCATGTAGGATTTCCCTTCTTATTTGTTCATAAATTTTCTATTGCATTATTACCTGTAGCAGGGACTCTCTTGTCTATGGGAGTCCCAAGTACCTTGGTTATGAAAGTGGTTTTGATGTAGTGGGTTTTAGGCTTTGCTTCTTTGTGTACTTCATGAGTATCTATGAAACCATTAAAATTTTTGTGTTTATTTCTTGTTTTGTGTATTTTACAGTTTTCAGATGCTTAGGGTTCACAAATTTACAAATGTGGCTTTTTCTCTTCTTTCTTAGAGATTTTCAAGCATTCATTTTGTCTTGAGCTTTATGCAGCATAGAGAATTCCAAGCTTCTTTTCATCTATAGACCAACAGCTGCATCTTCTGTTCCAGTTTGCTTATCAGAACCCTGGCCCCAGCCATTAGGACATGTGTCTGAGACTAGATTACCCATGGAATTTCACTATATCAATTTGTACTTAATTCTCCGCTTTTAATTTATTATCATTTACTCACTTATCAAGTCCAGCTACATGTGTATATATATAGTTGTTTATATATATAAAAATATAAATATATTTTAATTGTGTGTGTGTGCTGGTGTAAGGTTTGGGGGCGGAGGAGGTCCGTATCAGTTTAGCTTTAATATTGTTAGGAGCTCCCAAAAGTGATTTTTCTACCTAAATCTATAGGTCTTTTATTTATTTAGATAAATCTCTTAAAAATATTAATGATTAAAATTTGAATATCCTAAATAATAGTCCACCAGAGTAAACTTCTTTGAGAGCAGAAACCAAGACTCATTTAAATTTGTAATATAATTATATTTTAAACATATGTATGGCTAAAGGGTATTTGCTGAATTAAAATTTATATAAAATCATAGGTTTAGATTTTTGTTCTAAAATATAGTATTCTATAGAAGGGATGCAGAAGAAGAAATTTCCTAACATTTTTGTTAAAAATTTCGTCCGTGTCTATCACAAGTTTCCACTTAATGAAAATGTCCTGAGATACTTTAACATAAAAATACACCATAAGTGATTATTTGGAAACGTTGAAAGTGTTTGTCTTCACTCTAGGTAATTGAGTAAAATATTTAAGATATTTAAGCTGGCAATGCCTCAAGTAAAACAATGACTTTCAGTAAACTGGTAAAATTGTTCTGGCTACCAGAGAAATATGTTTGCATTTATTAAAAAGACAAATTCTAACTGACCAATTTAAAAGACTATTTCTTTTTTTTAAGAAAATATTTAATTCCTTCAAAGGGATAGAAACTGTGGAGTATATAATTTCAGGGGAGATGAAGGTAAATTTTGATAATTGAAATGTTTTCTATTATATTTCTTACATAGCCTATCAGGTATATTCTCCTTATCTGAATAGCAATCAAGTAATAATTCATAGGATTCCAGTAGATTTCCTTAGGGAGAGTAGTGATATAAAAGAGGAATAAATTCTCATTTTGAAACAGTTTGACCTTTTATTAAATCCGTAAAGGAAAAGGGGGACTTAAAAACTCTCCGGCAGATTTCACAGGCCTCAATTAAGAAAGGCTGTAATTATTATTACAGCTCAAAACCGCATCAGTTAGGCTTCTGGAGCTTGTGCTGCACTATCCTTAGCAACCTACTCAGATAAGAATGAAAGTCCTGAGCTGAGACTCCCTGTAACACTCCTGCGATTTGATTTCGTTTACAAAGACAGATGAATAATAGCTGTCTCCTAGAGCGTGAAATTTCGTTGTAACATGCCAGAGTAACTGACTAGAAGGAAAATAGAAAATAAAACAAACAAACAAAACATCCAAAACCTCAAGCCTCTTAATATCTCCCACCATCTTTATAAATGTATTGATGAAAAGAAACTGAGGAGTCAAAAAAACACCCTAATTATAAAAAATGTAGCTTCATTATCTGTGCTGGAAATCAAACCTCTTAAGAAAAAAATTGCTCCCATGTATTTTTACAATTCTTACTATATACTCCCTCATACTCTAAGCACACACATTTTTAAAAAGAATAAAACTTATAAGGAGGACGCCATGATTTATACATTTAAATGAGCAGTATTAATTTTTAGCACTGGTTAAGATATGATTTTACAATATTGTAGTTGTTTTTAATAGGCTCCCCATGAAATCCGGTATAACTTTTCTATCCTTCACAACTGGCATATTTTGGTAGGTTATGATCGACAATTTATTTCATGTTTTAATGTTTAACCTAGTGGAAAAAGTATTGCTAATTTCTACTATCACTGCATTTAGTTAAAACAGCTGTCTTCATTTAAAGATCAGGTCTCTATTAAAGCAGTGGCTCCCAGTCTTTAGCATCAACTGGGGGTCTTGTTAAACCGCAGATCTCTGGGCCCCGCCCCTAGAGTTTGTGATTCATTCAAGAGATCTGGGTTGGAGCAAGATAATATACATTTTTAACAAGTTCCCTGGTGATGTTCCTGTTGCTGGTCCTGGGATCACAATTTTAGAACCACTGCTGCAAAGAATAAGGGTTCTCATAGGTATGTCTGAAGAATCACCTTGGGAGGTTGTGAAATGTGCAGATTCCGGGGTCTGCTGTCCAGACATCCGGATTCTGTAGGATCCAGAATAATTAGCATCTGGTTTACGTTCTTCCAAGTACTAAGAGGCCAACTACTATGTACATTCATTCAGTCATTTATCCTTTATTTTTAGCATGGTAGGGTGAGGTAGGCAAGGAGACAACAAAAAACATGAAAAAATAAATATGATAAGTTGAGAAAATAGTATATCATTGAAGAAAATCACATAGGTTGGCCTTACTGATGATGTGAGTATTTGGATGGAAGTATCCCAAGCTGAGTAGACAAAAAACAAAAAGAGCTGAGGCACAAACAAGTTTGGCAAGTTTGGGGAACTGTATGCAAAGAAATGTTATGTAAAATAAGATCACAGAGCTACGTGCTTTTCTACTATTGAGAAAAAACCTTTGGCTTTCTGATTGCTCCCAGTTCATGGGACCTATGATATTCTATAGAAAATCCCCAAAGCTTTTCTTGCCCCAAGTCATCACTAATGTAAATATTTACTGGAAACATTTATCAAGTATTTACTATATCTATACATTTTGATAATTGAATATATATTAATGATTATTTTAAAGGTAAATATGGAGAAGAATAAATTCAAGAAGGCTAAAAATAGATATTTTCAAATAGATCTTTTAAAATCTTTACAATTAACTGCTTAAGGGGTCTCATATTCTTTTGTTTAACCTTAGCAGAATATGTGCTGGATGATAGTAACAAAGCTCAAAAGAGTCTAATATTTAAAAATCAAAATACTAGTATAATTAGCAAATAGGCTGTATAGCAGTATTAGACTAAGAAAACATTCCCCTATAAGCAATTTATATGGGGTTCAGAATTAGTAGATGGCTCAGAGATGAACATGGATTTGATACAAATGGGTGAATGGTTCTTATCGTTCTAGTATTTTATGGCAATGAAAGAAAATAAGCTGATTTATTTTTATCCACAATCAGTATATAGCTTTCAAACAATGCAGATAGTTGAGTCAACCTGATGAGGCACCCTCTCTTCTGGATAGTACACAATTTTTACTGATAGTATTTGGGATTTGCCAATATTCTAGCAGCCTAAATAAGTCATCTACCATGTATATAGCAAGAGAGAAGATAGAAGAACTATAGAACTCAAACATGTTAAAACAAAATAAACACATATAAAATAATAGTTGTTAATGTTGAAGATATTATAAATAGACCAATATGTAGCTCTGATAGTGTCTGAGTAGGGAAGTGAGAGGAGGGGAGGAGGGGAGAGAAATTTTTATTGGGGGGGGTGGTTAGGTGTAGAGGTAAACCATATTTCCAGCTAACCAATACTAATGGTGACTGTGAAGATAAAATGCTTCATCGATCATATGTGAGCTGATGACATCCAAAATTATATATAAAAATACAGTTACAGTATAAAGATTCAGAGCCATTTAAAAATAGATATACCTAAAAGAAGAAATCTTAAACCATTATGTTTTTTCTTAAATATTGTATTTTGTAATATTTTCATATTTTTGGCAAATAAATTTATTATAGGGTAGGTAAGTAATGGAAAAACAAAACCTTTTCAGCTAGTCTTAAAATTTCAAATTACTAAACAAAATTTTCAACACACAACTAAAAGGATAATTTCTTCCCTTCTTTCATACTCCCTCCACTTCTTTCTTTCTCTCTTTCATAAATATCAGTTATCCATATGTATATATATAAGAGCTCTCTAGAGCTATAGCAAATTTACTGTGATCCTAGAGACATGCAAGTTGAAAGGACTAGCTTCTAAGTATGGGTGAACTAAGGATCTATAAGTGTTTATGTTTTTAATGATGTTTCATTATTTCATATTTGCAAAATAGTGGGTGATACATTTTAAATAAAGTGATTTAAAAAATATTTGTTTTCAACACTGGATTATTAATAAATGTATATTTTAAGGAACACCTAAGGTCTTTCTTGATTTTTATTTTTCCCTTCCTTCCCTCCAGTCTATTAGCCGATATTATTTTCAAAATATATTTGAAATCTGTACATTTTCCATCAACATATTGTTTTAACTCTACTACTACTACTATAGCTACTACTATTACTGATTGGATTGAATTAATTAATTCATATCAGATAAAGAAAAGGCTAATAGGCATATGATCAAATACCTAATTTTAGTAGAAATAACATGAATGACACCATTTTCACCCAATTTTAAAAACAAGTATTTAATAAATCAACTGTGTTGACTACATGCACAAATATGTGTAAGAGAATACTTATACTCGTGGTGCAAATGTAAATTTGCACAATCTCCTTGGAGGACTATTAGGCAATGCCTTTTAACATTAAAATCCCTTTCTTATAAGACCTGACAATTTTACTTCTGAAAATCTTCCCAAAAGAAACATTCACAAATACGTTCAATAGCATATACAGAGAGATATACTTCTCAACATTTCTTATAATAGTAAAATGTTATAAACCCTGCCTGTAAAATACCCTATATGCTGTTATGTAAGTAGCAGTTAGAATAGTTACATATCTTTATAGGCTGATGTGGAAAGTTCAAGGCATACTGTTGAGTAGAAAAAAGCAAGTTGCAGATCTCTGGAAGAATGTTATAATATACACAAAATTACTGAGTTACAATAAAACTATGTTTCTAGTAATACATATATGTACACAGAAAGCATCTGAAAAATGTATATCAAAATTATAACAGGAATAGGAAATAGTATTAGGAATATTAATATTTCTTTCTTTTATTATAAAAACTATATATTTTGAAAAATTAAAAATAACATTGCAAAGCACTGGCTGAGGCAATAGAAAATTAGACAAAGTGCTTTTACTTATAAAAGAAATAAAAATGACAAAACAAAATAATTAAAGCTCAACTATATTGGTCGTCAAGGAAGTTCATATGAAAACATCCACACGATACTCATTTAGACATAGTGTAAATGCAAGGGGAAAAAGTTCAAGCTTTGCCTGCCTGGGCGAGGAAATGATCACAGAGGAAATGTCAGAGGCAGGATTTGCACCCAGATCTTACACAGTCCACTATCCTCATTAGGCAGAAATGATTATACTGGCAGAAACAGGTTAAGCAATCGCTTCCTTTTCAAAATCTGCATCTTGTTTCCTAAAGGATATTCCAAGACATGCTCATCTACAGAATTTACCTTAAAGCCAGCCAGCCCTTTCCATTTTCTAGTACCTTCGTCCTTGGCTTTCTCCTTTTGACCATGACTTGCTCTCCTTTCTCCCTGAGGCTGCCATGTCAGCCTGCTGAGAAATCACTTCCAACTTTAACATGTAACTGTCACTTACGGTGTCAACAGCGCCCCTCCCCTCAAGTGTGCCATCCCCTCTAATTTGGTAAGACATTCTTTGTTTGCCATGGTTGTAGGGCTCCATTAACCTGGGCGCTACGCTTGCAAGTAGCCCTGTATGTAAGAGGCAAACAAATGTAACTCATCTCTTCTCATTTCCCATTTATTGGTACCTATTTGTAATTAAGACACGAGAGAAAGGCATGTAGAGATAAAATACTGATAAAGCTAATTAGAATATTTTGGACCTGTGGCCAAAGTTGCTTGCTGGTATTTTACCCCAAAGGTGCATTTATACCCCCATCTGGGTGTACTGCTGCACTGGAAAATTGCGCTCGAAGCAGCAGAGCTTGCCACACCGAGTTTATTAAGTGGTAGGAGGGAGGACCTTAATGCAACCGTCTGTGAACAAGTTGATAAAAAGATAAGCCCCACCAAAAAGATAAGCCTGGACTAGCTTAGCAGGCTCAGTTCCTTCTCTCAATTTTTCCAACCTGGTTTAAAGTATCCCTTCTCTATTAAGGAGGAAAATGGCAAAGGGAAACTAAAAGAGATATCTAATAGCACAGTGTAGCAGTTCTAAAACTTTAGGGAGTATCGAAATTGACTTGAGAACTGGTTAAAACTCAGATAGCTGGGCCGCAACACCAAAGTTTCTGACTCAGCTGGTCTGGGATGGAGACCGGGCGAGAAGTTCTGAAAGTTCACAGGTGATGCTGCTGTTGTTGGGCTAGTGATCAAAGTTGAAGAACCACAGTGACAATGCTTTAGAATCATCTGGGAGAGTCTAGAAAACACTGATGCTTCTACCTCATTCAAACCAATCAAATCTAAATATCTGAGGGTAGGGTATCTTGACAGTGGGATTTGATAAATTCTTTCCAGGTGATTCTAATATTCAGGTAGAGTTAATCATTGCATTTATCCAAACTTCTTTTACCTAGATGCCACAGGACAGACAAATGTTAAGTTTTCTCTGAATTTTTCTCTTAAATTTTAAACTCGCACAATTTAACCAGTGGGGGTATATGTTTCTGAAGATTCATAAGTAAAAACACAAGACTGTATCCATAGCTTTTGATATACATATAAGCGTTAAAGTAAATTAACACATTTAAGTAAATATTGTACATATACCTATAAATAAATATATGTAAATATGTATATATAAAATATATATACATTTATAATTTACACATTTACTTACAGAGTTACTTATGTGTAACACATAAGTAAATTAATACATATAAGTATTAAAGTGAACTCTAACTCTCCAACCTATTTGAGCAATTTTTATTCTGAAGAATTGGTATGACAAGAACTGACACGGGTCCAGTACGGTGCACTTATTTTCAGGATAGGCCTGGAATCAAGATTGGGATCCCGAGGTCAAACTGGGTCTTTGACAGGAACTGGACTGGGTCCACTTGGAGGCCTAAGGTAAGAAAAATTTTAGAAGGACAGAGTATTATGGATTTGTCAAAATCTAGGGAGTTTGGGATTTCTCCATCTGGAACTCAGCTAATTTTATGCTCAGAAGTTATGGACCCCGACCTGTGTTTTTTAAAGAGATGGGTACACCTTAGGGAGATTACTTAAAGGTACAGTGACCACACTAAGGAAATTTTATTCTAGATAAAATTATTCATCTATAGGCATATTTGAAAAAAAAAAAAGAGGGGATCTTGAATGTCTTACAAACAATGGGATACATTTCTGATTGGTGTACAGAGGCTTCCAAAAGACAGAAGGACTGAAAAATATAGCCTCTCTAAAGGAATCTCTACAACACATTAATAAATAATTGTTCTGAATCTACTAACCCCTTTGACCTCTTGCCTTTTTTCATTTGAATCTCCTCAACACCAACTTCCTTTAAAAATTAGATCCTCAAGTGAGCCAGAAGTATGTGCAACAGCTACATTTAACTCTTTGTCCTGCATGCAAGTCTGAGCTATTATAAAAGCAATCACCTAAAAGGATAATGAGGAAAAATACTACCTGGAAATAGACTGATGTCCCTCAGGTCACTTATCTAAAATTTAGTTCACAGTTTCAACAAGATTGACTTCTGATAATAACTGAATATCAAAAACTCCTTCTTGGAAAAAAACATAACAATTTTCTGTCTCTCTTAGACGTGTTTACATCTTTAAAATGCAGGATTCAGGGAAAGGACTGCTCAGAAGGAGGGAAAAAGAGAAACATTTTAGAAATAAACTGGCAAATGAAAACTCTTAAAAATTCTTTCCGAAAATATTAATAAAAAGCTTTAGCCTTCTGAATAGGTAACTTGAACTGCCAAGAACATAATTTGGATCCAACTCGTGAGTTTTATATTATTGTACCTGGCACATAGCTAAAATTTGAGAACAGAAACCATGGATCTCTATTTACCTCTGTTTGTATATTTACCTATGTTTGTAAATTTATGTATGCCTATATATGTATGGTATTTATACATAATATCCTATATTCAGATGGTTTTATTCGGAATAATATGTGTCTATTTAATTGGCCTACAGAAAAATAAGTGCTTATAGAAATTATTTTCTCAGAAAAAAAGAAACTAAATGTTTTTCCAGTTCATACAACTTGAGTAGTCTTTAAGAAATAAAAGTATTGGTGATTAAATAATGGACATTCCACCTATTTTTACGTATTAAATAAGCTCATGTTTTCTGTGTTACAAAATTTGTCAATAAGGAAAATAACTTGAGATGACAATTAACTTTGTTTAATGTTATATAATAATATGGCTGCCTGAAAACAATTTCCAAAACCTTTTTGATAACATGAAACCTTAAAATTATACTAAGTTAAATGATAGATATTCATTATATGTCTAGATCATTTGTAAATAAGATAAACTAAAATATTAATTACTGATTATAAGTTTAAGCTTATCTGTTTTTGGCTTCTCATTAAAGAGGAACTAGTGATTATTTGGGTCCACCGGTAAGCATGTTCTGTGCTATCAGGAAACATGCCATTTACAAACTACGAAAGTACATACTTCTTAATTTTCACTAGACATTAAGGTTACTAATGAGAATTCTAATTAATATTTGTAATTTAAACTACTAGAAATAGCAATAATTCAGGGAAGCAACTGTATATGAAAAAATGTACTAAGAAAGTAGGATGTGTTTTTATAATAGGAAGGAAATGTATACAAGGTACATGTTTTCATTAATGGCAAAAGAGAGTAATTTTGTCTTAAAGCAAAATGACTATTCTATAATTAAAAAGAAGAAAAAAAGTAAGGCAAAAATTTAATATGTATGGAAAATTGTAAAAGGTCTATGCAAGAGGAATTCTATGTGTGGTCAAACTGCTAAGATTAAATAGATTTTATGATTTTATTTATAAGTTATGTTTTTATCTTTCAAGATAAGCTCAATAATGTACTGACACAAAGCTAGAATTGGGTTTTCTCTTTGTTAAAAGGACAAAGTTTTCTTGGAATATTGTCTACACTTGATTATTTTTTTCTTTACCTGTGAAGTAATTGACCTAGAAAACAAAAATTTTGTTTCATCAGGATAATTTCTTATGCTTCAATGTTATCTTTTATTAGGCCTTTGACTATTTAAGAAAAGTGAGTATTTTCAAATTTAAAAGAGCTAGTTTTTTTTACAACTATAGTACTTTCTATATTTGCTTTTAAAATTGTTGTCACTTCAGTTTTGTTTCACAGTGAACTGTGATCTATTTAATTGTTTTAAACCTTTTGATATTTTTGACAGCTTCCCAAAATCAAGTTCTAAATTAAGTCTTTTTGACTTTGAATTAATTTTGGAAGTTTCCAGAGGGGTTCCTGAAATATCTCAAATAATTTGTTCTCTCTTCTTACAAAAAGAGATATGTTAAGCCCAGAGCAGTGGCTCATGCCTGAAATACCAATACTTTGGGAGCCGAGGCAGGAGGATCACTTAAAGCCAGGAGTTTGAGACAAGCCTGAACAAAATAGAGAGACTCTTATTTATACAATATATATGTGTGTATATATGTGTGTGTGTTTGTGTGTATAATTGAGATATATATATATATATATATATATATAATCAGTTAGCTGGGCATGGTGGTGCACACCTGTAGTCCCAGCTATTCAGAAGGCTGAGGTGGGAGGATTCCTTGAGCCCAGGAATTCAAGGCTGCAGTGAGCTGTGATCACACCATTGCACTCCAGTTTGGGTAACAGAGCAAGATCCCATTTTTATTAAAAAAATAAAGAGAGAGAGAGAGATGTTAAACTAATTAGGCTTATTTGATATACTAAATTGCATGGGAGGCATTTTCAAATTATAAGTGATATAAAACTTTTTTTAAGTTACATTTATTATTGGTATGTATTCCAAAAATTATATAAAATTTCTGGAAATTTGATAAATCCTGAGACAATGTTATCAGTCATAAACCTAATTGTTATCTTAAAATACTGTATGCCACAAAAAAAAAAACAAATTTTTTTGTCAATTGCATTATACTGAACTCTCATCAGATCTTTAACCATGGTCATTTTAAATCTTTTGTCATCAACACAGGTATTATTTTATTCTGATGCATTCCTGAAAGTTTTTGAAAGCAACTATGGTACAAAGTTGTAAGATATACATAAAAAAAGTTCTGACAAGTACAGATTTCTAATTACTTTAAGATCATACTATTGGACTAGGTAAGAATTTCCAGAACTTTAATGAAGAACTGATGGATTCATAGAACTACTAACCCAGTATCAAGCCAACCAAAATTTATTACATGGGACTAAATTAGGTGATGAAAATAAAAATTATAATTTCTATGACTTTTTGTTTAAAATGTTGCTTGTTGTTTGCTTTATTTTTCAGATTTAAGAAATAGTTTTTTCTCTTTTCTCTTAAGCTATCTATAACTTAGAGAAATTTGATACAATATATTTTTATAAACAAAAATGGAACATTTATTTATGCTCCCTATCTGAGTGCTCCAGAATTTGGAAATACTTTTTAAATATTATTTTCATTTCAATAACTTAAATTTTGTATTTATCATCTCTTTATTATTTTCATAGTGTTATTACACTGCTAAATTGTTTTCAAAAGTGGATGTACAAATGCACACTCCCTACAGCAGTGTATGATTGTCTTCTTTGGTTAACATCCTAGCCAACCTTTGTTATTGTGCTAGGAATTATAAATCATTAAAGGACCTAATTCTCATATGGTGTATTGTAATTTAAAATAAAAATTCAATTTACTCTGACATAAGCTAATATAATTTTAAAAACCTAGTAAATGTAAAGAAGGCTAGCAAGGAAAATACCAAGGGGTGGTTTATTTCAAGGTGCTTCAGAATGTGCCTATTCTATTTGGTCTACCATGGATATCCTCTTCTATAATCCCTTTCTTTGCAGGATAGCAATGCAGATAGAAGTGGATCATTTACTGTATAACCAAATTACAAAATTCTGTCTACTGTACTTTAAAAGCTCTATCAATCTGAAACTGATTGCAAGACGTTAAGACTCTGAAGTCCATTAAACACCATTTTCTTGCAGTAATTGATCACTAATACCTCCCTATTATTAGTAATCATCAACAAATACTAAAGTATTTTGAGGACATATTAGGGTATTGTATATTACTTGGAATAAAATCCAAGGTCTTTATTATGGTTTATGCTTCACCTATATAATCCAATTCTTTATATTTCAGCCCTGTTGTCCTTTCAATTTCTCAAACATGCCGGGTTTTTTGTCACTCCTCAAAGAGCACATGCTGTTTCCTCTCCATAAAGACACCTGCTCACTGAAGCACAAGTGAGTGAATGAGTGGATGATGGTGACATTTCATTAAAATTACATGTTATATTTGTAATACTTTGCACTTTACCCTGGGGACCTACATACTCCATGTTCCTCTTGTCAATGTCAAAGCAGGAGCCATGATGATGTTTTTTTTATTTGACACATCTCACATCTAAATATTCCAAAACAGCCTTTGTTAAACTTAATTCACTTTTTTATTTTTCTTAGCTTCCTTTTGTTTATTAAAGAATCAATACTTTCCTTTACACCACTTTCCCCACAGTCTGGATTTCATGTACAGAGCTGTGTGCACATAACATGTTTTCTATCTCCTTGCTTCTTAATGATGATACATAAAATGTTATAATTTATGCAACTTACCAAATTTTATACCAACACATTCATATATTGCTTTGTTAAACTTGAAAATGATAGTAGGTCTTATCCTGTCATAAGTTCATATTTATTTCCTTTCATGATTTGCATATTTATGCTATATTTTTCTTGCTTTTATAAGATTAAATGATTACACTCACATAGGGTACTCATTGCTTTTTTAAGCACTAGACACTGAACATGATGTTTTACAGATACGATTCCATTTACTCCTCACAATCACACTGTAAGCCAGAAATAGATATACCCAATTACCATAAGAGGAAATTAGCCTAAGAGATGTTAACTAATCTGTTTATGGTTTCAATGCTAATAAATAATCCAGGGAGGTCTGTTGATTCTAAAACAAACTCCTAGCCACTGCATTCTCTGTACCTGCTCATTACATTTCAATATTTTTTAGAACACACCTACACCCACGAAATTTCATTGACATATTTTACATACAGTTTTTACTTCTCTCTGATTTTTTAGAGTTTCTTTTTCTTGCTATGTTATGTAAAACAGCAAAATTAGGTCCATTTTTATTATTTTTTGAAATTTTTTAGTGGCTTAAACTGCAAGACATGAGAACTCACATGTATGTCTATGACCAAAGATGGAGGAAGAGTCAGTAGGAGTCAGAAAACAGGAGGAGTCACACGTTATCCTAATGAGTCAAGGCTCAGATGAGGCCACCTTTTACATTTCATGTTTCTGTCCTATAAGGCAGGTGTTTCCACACCAAAGATGGTGGACAGACTTCCTCTTGCCGGCCATCTGGGTAGTTAGTGGTAGAGTACTATTTTGAAGACAATTGTAACACACTCCCCAAAATGGAAACACGCCACGACTCACTAGTGACACCTTCCCTGGATGCTCATTGTGGATGAGGTATGAGTGGCAGCATGATCCATGCTTTTTCCCTTAACTAACATTGCTTTGTATACTTTGCTATAATAAATAATAGATGTCAGTATTAATATAATTATATGGTAAGTCCTGTGGGTCCTCCTAGCAGATCATTTAACCTGGGAACAATCTTAGTGATCCCCAGCCCAGGAAAGGATTAGTAAACTTAGGCTAGGTCAAAGCCATGGTTTAGTGACCATGAGGTCAAGACATACCTGTAATCTAATCTCAGAGAAACCTGATAGCAAGGCAGTGCTATGGTCTTACTTAATACATAATCAAGATAGGGATTACAAAGAAATTATTTATGATCTAATCACATTATATGTGTTGAGGACACTTACAATCAGCTGGTGTAACAAAGCCTAGGTCAAAAGTGACTCATGGATCAGATATTATTGATTCTAGATCTGACATAATAAATCTGCTGGATTTATATGTGTAAAACTCAATAAATACTCTAAATATTTCCTACACAACAAACCAATATTCTCTTCTTTAATTATAGATAGAGATACAAAAATATAGAGAGGAGAAGAACTCTGGATTTGTCTGATTTCTTTGGTTTATGAGCTTTGGTTTTCATATTTTCTTCACTCTCAGATTTTGACTGAAATTATTTTTGAAGTAAATTGAGTAGTCATAAGTGAACGAGCTTGTTAGGAGGTCCTTGTGGTATCCTAGCGTGTGCCCACAATGAACCTGCCACTCACTGTTCACACAGTGGGCTGCCAGTTACATATTAAGTGTGGAATTTGGCATTTCATACAGGGAAGTGATTGCCGCCTTAGGGATAATGTTTGGGTCCACCTTTAATGTCTTGCATCATAGAATTATGATGAAGATGTATCCCAGTGGGTCAGGCAGCATTTGACTGTGGGGTTTACTGACCTGAAGGTGAGTGTGCTCTCAGAGCAGTGTTATCTTCCTGTTTTCTAGCCCTATAGCTATACATACTGCCTGTACAAGAGGTTATAAATCTGGTTATCTAATTTAAAACCTTACCAGTTATTTAGGAAGGAATTTTTTCTGGTAACTTTGAACTTCGAGAGAGCCTTTGTCTTTATATAAAGTACATTGAATAATATAGTAGGACATATTTTCAGATACAGTTTTATAGAAAATGCACACAAAATTTTTTTACATTAAATTCTGGTAAAATGTGATCATCTACTAAACGTTATCTTTTTATCAAGCTTTGTCCTATCCATGGAAATGAATCTTAAAGAGGAGAAAGAGCTTCCTCCTCAGACACTCCCGCATGTTAGAGGGATATTTAAGCCAGATGGTACATTTTTATTGGCTTGAAACTTCTCAGACTTTGTTTTCCACATAAACTTCAGCATGTTTTAAAAAGAACTCAGTAGGCTTTAAAATGACCACTGTAGTCTGATATTCTGACAGGTAAGCAAGTTTTTCCACATCATAGGGCCATTTGTACATTTAATTGAGCAATACATTTGTGTGTATGTGTGTATATGTGTGTGTGTATAAATATATCTGGTTTTTGTTTTATTTTTAATATAAAAACACATATATAGTCAATTGCTTTTTTTCTTTTTTAGTGGCATATCATAATTGTACATACATTGGGGGTACCTGTAATATTTGTACACTTGTATATGATGTGTAATGACGAGTCAAGGTAATTTTTATATCCATCACTTCAAGCATTTATCTTTTCATCATATTGGGAACATTATACTTCTTTTCTAGCTGTCTTCAAATGTAAAATAAATTATGACTAACGATAATTTTCTTACTATACTATTGAATACTGGAACTTATTCCTTTTATCTGACTGTGTTTTTGTACCCATTAACCAAGTTCTCTTCATCCCCCACCGCACTTCCGCTCCCAGCCTCTGGTAACCGTCTTTCTACTCTCTGCCTCCATGAGATCCACTTTTTTAGCTCTTGCATATGAGTCAAAACATGGAATATTTGTCTTTCTGTGTCTTGCTTATTTCCCTTGACACAATGACCTCAAGTCCCACCCATGTTGCTGCAAATGAGAGGATTTTGGTTTCTGTGACTAAATGATACTCCATTGTGTATTTATGCCACATTTTTTTGTTATATAATGAGTATTTAATATTCTTGAAATTTATTACATTTAACATATGAGCTTTAATTTCTTTTTATTTCAGAATATTATGGGGGTATAAAAACTTTGGTCATATATTAATAAATTACCTTTGTATGGCAAGAGTCAAAGCTATAAGCATGCCCATCCCACAGATAGCACACTGCATTAGGTGTAAATTTAACCGTCGCCTCCTCCCCTGCCGTCTGCCTATATTGAAACAAGAACAACCATACATTGCACAATTAAATGATAGAAATTCCCTTTTTATTCAAAGTCTGAATGAGTTGGGTTTTCTATTACTTAAAATAGAAAGACTCATAATATGTACATTAACCCTTTGATTGGTAAATGAATGTATCAAAATAAAGGGGATTGTATTTTTTTATATTATGTCAAGTTTTTTATTTTTCACTGTTATAGTACCCCTACCCTGGTACTTACGACTAAGTGAAAGTTCATTCCATTTTCCTGGGTAATTTATAGTGTTGTGTGGAGGAGAAAACCATAAAATTAGAACTACAAATATACTCTATAAATTCACTGTCCTGTGTACATGTTTTTTAATCTTTTGGCTAAGAAATGTAGTGAGAGAAAATGTGGTCCAGTTTTATACTTGAACTTTGACTAAAGCATAGATTGAAATTATTTCAACCCCTGAACCATTCAGTGAAGTCACCTAATAAATTCACAGTGTTTTAAAACTTCAAATGAAAGTTGAAGAAGATGGTCTCCAAGATCCTTCTGGTAAGGGCTTGCCTTAAGGAGCATTGAGCTATAACTGACTCCTATATGGTGCCCTGAGCCAACATACAACATATTTGGGAATACCCCCCTAGGCTTTAAAATTAGAGTGAATAATTAGTATTCTTGTCATAAGTCAATATAGATTGTGTCCAGGAATAGCCCAGGGCATCTATGTGAGCATCCTCACATAAACTCACCAGACTGGCAAGCCAGTGGCAGTTGTACAGGCCATGTTTTAGATCAGCATTGAGAAAGGAGAATATTTTCTCTTCAGCAGTACATTAGCTGGTTCTCTGAGCAGATACATTACTCTTATGTGCTCACTCTCCCAAGAGGCCAGACTTCTGATTCTCAGCATTTAGTGTGCATGAGTATCATCAAGGAGAGCTTAAAGAATCTTTGCTAACAGGTTGCAAAACCACAGCTGAGAAATGGTAGGCTGAACATTGTCCCCAATTTACAGATGCTATCTGTTTAAAACTGGATATTCTACCTAAAACTCTCCACTTTTACGCACTTGATTGTGAACACCTTCAATTGTGTAGGCAGAAAACTTGCCCTTGAATGAAAATGTGTTTGTTCTTGCAGTTTCAAACTACTTGGTCAGAATTGGTTAGGATGGTTTAATTTTCGATTGTCTTAGGAATTTTAGAGGGTTTCTTATATATAGCAAATTTGACATATGCGAGTCTATAAATATTATATTGCAGGTCATTGCTGCTCAATTAATTGCTCTTTCAGAGAGTGAGAATTCCATTATTCATAATGGGATTATACAAACATTATATTTTCATTATTAACATATATCCATAGTATAAAAAATTGTGATAAAGCCTGTCAGTAAGAAAAAAATATGAGTGGAAGATAGAAAAATCAAAGAGAAAACAATACCAACTAACTTATACTAGGTTTTGTTTCTTCTAGGAAAATAATTTTCTCTCATGACTCAATTTCTTTTATAATTAGTGGGATAAATTCATATTAACCAACTTTTATATTATGTTCTTAAGTTACCTTTATAAATTTCTCAACAATAATCCTAATTTCTGAAAATCTTTAGCTGAGTATCAGCTTAGAAAGCAGAATTAAGAAGGGAGGAGACTAAAGGATTGGCATGAAGCCTGACAGTAAAATATAAGAATTCATTTGCTTCGCATTGTAAGTTTGGAATTAATGTAATATCTTTCATTGGGCACATACACTAAATTCAAATATTTGTGAAACAAATCACAAGGGCAGATAATTTTCTTTTTGTGCAATAGATCGTGTAGAAGGGATATGTTCTATATGTAGTTGAGTTTTTTTAATGATGTGATTTGTGAAATGCTACTTTCCTTAGGTGTTAATGTGAATGTTTTTAGGGTGTTCTCATAGTACATGAGAATTTTATCAACCCAGATAATGTGACTTCCTCTGTGTTGAGAGTGCAAAATCTATCTTATTGAAGGCTTTTAAATAGGATCGTATCTCAATCCTTCCTCTGATCCTTATATTTGATGCAATGTTACTTTATCATGTTCTATACTGAATTCTAATCCTTTAAATTCTCCTCTTTGTGATTCTTTATGAAATTTTTCAATAGCTATGTTCATTTACCCTCCCCACTTAAAGAGGTGCAGTTCATATAGTTTGTTTATTCTATTTTAATCCCTACTGAGAACTAGATAATATGTATTTAGCTTATATCAACTAAACAATTATGGAAGAATATATTGTGTATCGTAATCTTTATCTTAGTGCTTTATAAATATAGTTCCATGCACACATTTTAGGAGACACTTATAAAACTAAGAATATTTTATAAACATTTCCATGGTATAGATAGATCTCTTTATATTTCTGAGTTCTTGCATTGTTTTGATTTTTGCTCTGTCACCATGACTTGTTTTCTCTCCCATATCCTCTATCTCTGTTTACTTCTGTTAATTGCATAAACATTCTATTATTGTGCAAAAGTGACCCCTATAGACTTATTTTTGAAGCAAATGCATCATTTTTCCTGTCTTTCAATATCCTTGTCAATAATTTTTCAAATTTATAAGAAAATATTTTTATTCTAGTAACACATATATAAAAGAATGCCGATTATGATTATAAAGAGATGATTAAACATTTCTGTCAACACGCTTAAAAGCTTAGAATACATTTTAATTAATAAATTATGCAATATGTTTTACATCCATTTTCCAGAATTGATTTTGTACATGTAAGTACAAAAGGTTAAGACACAAACACTTGCTGTATTGGGTCATGGTTATACTGCATATGTATTTATAAAAGGCAAGTTTCCTAATACCATTTGTAGTTCTCTTAAAGTTAATCTTGTCATGACTCCAAAACACTTAAGTTCAATATTAAAACAAAATTCTATTTGTTTATCAATTCCAGTAGTCTTATTGCAGAATCTTTGGGATTTTCCAGATACAAGATCATCTCGTCAGCGAAGACTGATAGTTTGACCTCTTCTTCTCCCATTTGGATGCCCTTGATTTCCTTCTCTTATCTGCTTGCTCTGGCTAGGACTTCTGGCACTATGTTGAATGGAAGTGGAGACAGAAGGCAACCATGTCTGGTTCCAGTTCTAAGCAGAAATGCTTTCAATTTTTCCCCATTCAGTATGATGTTGGCTGTGGGTTTGTCATACATGGCTTGTATCACTTTTAAGTAAGTCCTGTCTATGCCTATTTTGTCAAGCATTCTTATCATAAAAGGGGGCTGAATTTTGCCAAATTCTTTTTCTGCATCTGTTGAGAGGATCATATGGTCTTTGTTTTTACATCTATTTATGTGTTGAATTACATTTATAGATTTGGATATATTAAACCATTCCTGCATCTCTGAGTTGAAGCCCATTTGATTGTGATGGATTATTGTTTTGAGAAGCACCTGAATTTGGTTTACTAGGATTTTCT
>CAUYSK010092416.1:0-71062 GCA_963575035.1 Avahi laniger | reverse complement strand
TTGCTTCTGCCTTGGAAAAAACTAAACCCCCGCCAAAAAATTCACAATATTTAAAAAAAAAAAAAAAAAAAAAAAAAAAAAAAAAAAACATTAAATAAAAGAAAGTAAAAAATCAAGATTGAATGTAGAGATGTTAATATTGAATGGAAAGGGGAGACTCTCATCACCTAAAACTGGATGGGAAGAGGGAAACTTGAATGTGGAAATCTGTCAGTGGGGTCAGGAAGATAAAATTGTTCACTCTTAAAAGATGAAAGTTTTGGAGAGAGAAAGAAAGAGAGAGAGAGAGAGAGGGAGAAAGAAAACACTATATGTGAAGACCTGGAGTGGGAGGTAGGGAGAATGTGATGGGTTTGAGGAACTGAAAAGAAAATTCAGTAGGATTGGAACATAAATTGAGAGGGGTAGGTAGGAGAATGAATTAAAAATGAGCTCAAAGTGGTATGTGGGACCGGATCAGGGTGGGTCTTGTAAGCCACATTATGGGTTTGGGCTTTATTTCTAGGGTGAAAGGAAGTTTGTAAAAGTTTGGGAATGACATGGTCAGCTTTGTGTTTGGAAGCATCACACTGTCTGCGGTGTGAAGAATAAGTAGGAGAGGAAAGAAGCTAAGGCAGGGAGAACAATGTAGAAGCTACTAGAGTAGTCAGAGTGGTGGATAGTGACTGGACTGATGTATTGCCTTTGAGGTGAAAAGAAGTGGATAGATTTGAGAGATTTTTAGTGAGTAAGAATTGACAGGTCTTGGTGATGGATAGGATATAGAGGAGAGGGAGAAAGGGAATCACTGATAATTCTCAAGGTTTCTAGCTTGGGCAACTGATAGGATGGTGGCACCATTTATTGAGATAAGGAACTCCAGGGAAGGAGTAGGTTCAGGAGTCTATTGATTAAGTTCACTTATGAACATATTGAGCTTCAAGTGCCTGTGAAACATACTAATTCATTTATTCATTCACTCAAAAAATATTTACTGAGGGCCTGCTATATGCCAGACACTATGCTATGTTGTGGGAATATAGCAATAAATAAATTCCAAGACCCATGGATCTTGCAGTCTAACTTAAATTCAAGTAGTTGTGTTGATATTTGAGTGAAGCTAAGGAGAAAGTTTAAAGCTAAGATATAGGATTTGGAATCACCAGTGCATGAAATTACCCAGAGAGTCTTTGGTAAAGATCTCTATATGGGACAGGTTAAGGAAGAGGAACCTATAAAGAAAACTGAGAAGTAGTGGCCAGAGGTAGGAAGAAAATCAGGAGATGTGGTATCACAGAAGCCAAGAGATAAGAGTGGTGAATGTTTCTAACAGATCAGGTGAGAATGTCAGTGTCCATTGAATTTAGTGACAAGGTGGGCATTGCTGAGCTATGGGGAGTATCACCGTTGTGGTGTGGGCAGAAACTCAATTGCAGTGGGTTTAGGAATGAATAAGAAAGGAAATGAAGAAGGATTTTGTAGATAAATCTTTCAAAAATTTTATCCATAAAGAGGGAAAGAAACATCAATAGTAACTGGAAGAGGAATGTGGGTACCCTGAGGTAGGCAGACTGTGACATTGAGGATACAGTCCTTCAGACATCCAAGTCTGCTCAAGACTTCTGATCACAGCTGCAAGGAGTTAGGGTCTGGAGTTATGATTTAAATGTGGCCCCTCCAAAATTCAGGTTTTACCAATATGATAGTATTAAGAGGTGATTAGGACATGAGGGCTTCTCCCTGATGAATAGGATTAAGGCCCCTATAAAAGAGGCTTCACAGAGCATTTGTTTCACTTGCTCTTTTGCCTTCTGACGTGTGAAGATACAACATTCCTCCTTCTGGTGATGTGACCAATAAAGCACCTTCTTAGAAGCAGAGGGCAGCCCTCATCAGATAACCGAACCTACCAGTGTCTTGATCTTGGATGTGCCAGCCTCCAGAACTGTAAGAAATAAATTTATGTTCTTTATAAGTTACCCAGTTTATGGTATTCTGTACCACAGAATTTTAGGACACAAATAGTCTAAGATATAAATTGGTAACAGAAGAGTGGGGTATTGTTATAATGAATACCTAAAAATGTGGAAATGATTTTGGAACTAAGTCATGGGTAGAAACTGGAACAGTTTTGAAGTGAATTCTGGAAAAAGTCTGTATTTCTGTGAATGAAGCATTAAGGTGATTCTGATGGCAGCTAAGAAGAGGAGAGCTCTAGAAAAAGCCTCAGCTTAGAGATTACTTAATCAGTCATGAACAGAATGTTGGTAGAAATATAGACAGTGATGAGGTCTCAGAAATGAAGAAGGTGGTATTGGAAACTGGAAGAAAGGGTATCCCATTATAAAGTGGCAAAGAATTTGGCTGAATCATGTCTGTGTCCTGTAACTTTGTGGAAGGCAGAACTTAAGAGTGTCAACTAGGATATTTGGCAGAAGACATCTCTAAGCAGCAAAGTGTTTAGAGTACTGAATGGCTTCTCTTAACTGCTTATAATAAAATTAGAGAAGAGAGAATGATTTAAAGATGGCATTTATAATCAAAAGGGAAGCAGAACATAAAGATTCGGTAAATTCTCATCCTGGCCAAGTAAAGAATAAAAAAAGCATATTTAGGAGAGAAAATCAAGGGTGTGGCCAAGAGACTATTTGATCGGATCAGTAATGCTAGAACAAAGCCAGGTGTTATTTATTAAGACAATGGGAGAATAACCCTGGAAGCATTTCAGAGATCTTCAAGGCTGCCATGCCCATCACAGGCCCAGAATGCCAGGGCTTTAAGGGCAGAATCATTTTGAGAGAGGGGACCAGGTACCTACAGGACCTTGGGGGTCACTTCCCTGGAATGCCTCAAGCCTCTGCTGGAATCTGCTGCAGTGCTCCTTGGCCACAGAATCTATGGCTCAGATGGGCCCAGGTGCAGCTCGTCTGAGGGTACAAATGGTGAGCCTTGTCAGTGTCCACATGGTACTAATTATTCAGATGGGCAGAATACACAAGCTGTGGAGGCATGAATTCCTCCACCAAGATTTCATAGGATGCCTTGGAGAGCCTCAGGGCCTGGGCAGAGATTTATTGCATGGGCAGGGGTGACGAATAGAGCCCCTGCTAGGGCAATGACCAGCAGAACTATGGGGCCGGGGCACTGCAGAGAGACCCCACTAGGGCAATGCTTAGTGGAGCCAATAGGGACAAGGCTGCCCCAACACCTTCAAACTGTAGAGCCACCAGTATGCAATAACAGTCCGGGAGAACTGCAGGCACCTGACTTCAATCTGTGGGGGCTGTGGCATGAGCTATGGCCAGCAAAACCATAGGGATCAGGTCCCATGGGGCCTTGGGGACCCAACTCCCATTCGAGTGTGTCCAGAAGGCATGACATAAAGTCAAAGATTATTCTCAAGCCTTAAGATTTAATGTTTGCCCTGTTGGGTTTTGGACTTGGGATGAAGGCCAGACCTCTCTTTGAGAAGGCCAGTTTTTTACTAGACAGTGGGACTGAATGAAGATTTTCTTCTTTGTATTTGTTTAGTCTTGTTTGAATTCAGTTTGGGCATGATAAAATGCTGATTGGTAATGGAGAGCTTTAAGGTTGTAGCTGAAAGGCTGATTTAAGACAGCAAGATTCTTGAGAAGATAAGGAGGGATGGATCCAGACAGTAGGAGGACAAAAGAATTATCCTCCTCCTATAAAACATCAGGAACAAAAGGGAAGGATGAGGACTGATTTCATGATAGAACATATATGGAAGTCTTGACCAATGGCCTCTAATTTCTTTGTGAAGTAGGAAACAAAATCATCTGTTGTGAACAAGGGCCCAGGAGAAGGTCAGGAATATGATGAGAACAGATAATATTGGAAATAGTTGCCATGGACCAGGAAAACCCAGCAAGCCAGGAGACCTGAGCTAAGTGTTTATTTGATATTTTAACATTGATGACCAGGAATTTATAGTCACACTGATCTGCACAGTTTTATGATAAGCTCAGTGATGTGGATTGGGCTTAGGGGATTCTAATGAAGAGATTCAGAAATGGCATTCTGCAATGCTCCCAATTACAGGACAAGGAAAATGAAGTTTCTAGTAAAGCAAGGAGGTGGAAAAAGTATCTGGTGACAAGTTAGAGGCTACTGGGCACCTCCAAAGGGCACAGCCAAACAATTTTAAAGGAATGGTGGTAACTAGAAGGGGAGAGGAAGAGCAGGATAGTATATGTAAGGGAGTACAGGTGAAAACAAAGGACCAGAGAGATTTGCATTTGGGTGCTAAGGTGGTTGGTATGAGAGGCACGGTAAACTTCGTAGTCCTTGGCATTGGAAATGGAACTCTTGGGAAAAGTTAATGACATTAATCAGGACTCTCTCTTGGAGCACTCTGTGCAGAGTTACAGGTGTCACTCTTCAGATGGAAGTTCAGCTGTGTCTGTTCATGGCCCTAAGACTGGGGTAGCAGGGCAGAGGGGAAAGAGGTCTATTGATGGCAGCTTCTCCACCCAAATTCAGTGAATTGGTGTTAGTCACTGTTGTCTTTTAAGTTGTGAAACAGGAATGTCTCTCCAATAAGAGAGCACAATTAAGAATCTGCAGGAAAAGAAATCAAGCTTGATGTCACCAATTTGTATTAGGAACTGGGGGAAAAGAGAGGAATGAATATTTGGTAAGTACTTTTGCAGCGGATGCTAGCCATGCTCCTGGGACCTTACATATCAGTGTGCTCTGGACAACTTCCACCTTCCATCTCTTTGCCCAAGGGTTTTTTCCAGAGGACCATTATACCCTCCCACAGCAAGCCATAAGCACTGGGGAATTCTCAACCCCAGCAGTAGCCCTTAATCAATGACTGACAGAAGTAGGTGTATAAATATGCTAGTTTCTTTCATTCCTGAGTGAGATTATCTGAATCATGTGTTTTATATCAGTTCCTACAGTTTCCCCAGAGAATTAAGCTTCCTTCACTCTGGCAACAGTCTTAATAATCATACCCTTTACAGGCTGCCGTTTCTTCCGTCACTTCCCTACTTCCCTGGCTGTGTTCCCTGTGCCTCCTTAATAAACCATGTGCACTGGAATCCTTGTCTTTGGGTCTCCTTTTCAGAGACCCCAAGCTAAGTCAACCTTCTATGAGCCTATTACTCTGCCTACATTATCTAACTTAATGCTAACAACTGTGAGCAATAGGTATGGTTATTCTCATTTTAGAAATGAAAGAATTAAGGTTCTATATTCTTAGCCAATTTAGCCCCATAAAAGGTTTAAGTGGTAGAGCTGGGATCTGAATCTAGATTTTATCAGGTTTAATCCGCAGCACCACAAGGACAGGAGATAGCTATTTAGCATAAGTGAATTTCAGCACAGAAAAAAACTCTTTTTTAATTTTATTTCCTGTATTTTGGAAATGAATATTTATACTACTGTATTTTGGGTGCAATTACTTTTGTTTCCCTAGTTTTTAGTGAATTTCCTTTGAAATTATTAGTCTGCCTTTCCATGCCAAGTGGAGAAAGAAAAGGCATTTTCATCTTATTTCAATTATAGGGAGAAGTGATTGCTCAGCCACTGGCGTGGCTATCCCACTCAGCCTGGCCATCATTATTCTGAAGCTCATTATTACTCAGACCTTAAGGTTTGGTTTTACTAAGGAATCCCATTCATTATCGAGGGCATGTAGCAAAAATAGATTCTGAGGAGTTAAATATAGAAAGTCCAGGCCATCATTTAGATGTCAGAGTCATAAAGAAAATGACAATGATTCACAGAGTGTCAGAACAGGAAGAAATCCCAATACCACCCTGTTTGCTTCATTTACAGATAAAAGACCTGAGACCCAGAGAGGTTAAGTTACGTGCCAGTACCAGAGGTTACACGAAGGTAGTGCAGAATAGGGGCAGAGCCAGATCACTTGATTAAAATGATTGTTCTATCCATGACATTGCAGTGACCCAGATTTTATTTTACCAAGTTCTTATTCCAAATCAAGTCTGAAGTTCTTTTAATGTTTCTAATTGTCAAGTGGGCCATACTGATACTGGTCTCATCTTTTGCTTTGTTGCTAGATTAGAAGCTGGGAAACTTCTAAGACGAAAGATGTGAAACGGGTGATATTTTTCACATATTTTTTCTGTGTTTCTGTTACTCCTTCCTTTTCATTTCTTACCCTCAGAGATGTATTTTCCATTGCTGATAGACGAGTTTATGCCTAAAAGTGTCTAATATCAGTTAAGTATAGTAACTGTTTTTTTTCCCTGCTGATTTCTGCCCAAATCACAGAGCTGTGGAGAAACAAAAGACGGTTGTTGCAAGCCACTAAGTGTTTTGTTTTTTAGTGGTGGTAGTGGGTGTTACATAGCAAAAGATAACTAGAACAGAGATTTCCACAAAAATGCTACCTAACAAACCACCCCAAAACTCATTGATTTCAAACAAAAGTCATTTATTTTCAAAGATCTCAGGTCATTTGGTGCAGCTCTGTTCCAGGTTTGCCTGCTCTGGGGTCTAGGCTGAGGGGTGGTGCTACCTGAGAAGCTTTTCTAATGGCATGGCAGAAGTGCAAAAGGGCAAGCAAAAGACACAAGGCCTCTTAAGGCCTAGGCTCAGAATGGGCTACTGTTGTTTCTTCCAACATTCCATTGGCCAAAGCAAGCCACACAACCAAGCCCAAAGTCAAGTGGTGAGGAAATACACTTTGTCCCTGTAATCAGAGGAACTGCAAAGTCACAAGTCACACAAGAAAGGTGGGAATACAAGAAGTGAAAAATTGGGACTACTTGTGCAATGTATCAGTGTCTGAATAGAAACAAGCAACTTTGGAATGGTCTGAAAATATCTCCTTTTTAAAGAATTAATAGATTCTCTGAGATCTATCAGGATATTTTACTACTTTTAGAAAATTTAAGAATAAAATGAAAGTAAATTCAAGAAGAAGAAGAAGAAAGAGAGTGCATGTACAACATTTCTTTTTAACCTTGAATGGGCAGGGAAAAAGTACCGAACTCAGAAGAAACACCTACTGGAAAAACATGATTCTTTTTCTGCCTGTACTGAGCTCTATAACCTCATCTGGAGGTGAATTCTTTTACCTTTGTAAAGTAGATTCTTCCAGGGAAGTGCTTATTATATTCCCAGTAAAGTCAAAGGCTTCCCATGAGAATAAACACTATCTTTGTGGAGCAGTGGAAAGATATAGCATTCTTCTTGCCTTTATATAGATACTGAAGATTTAATTGGAAGGTTAATATACAGTCTGTGAATGCTTCCTTTTAGAGAACCTGATTTGGGGTGATATTGGAAGAAGGCAAACACTGTTGATGGTAGATTTCTTCTGTGTCAAACTAGCTAACCTAGAACTATGTTTCCCAGAATTCCTTTTTCTGGCTAGTTTTTGGTTAACATAGGCCACAAGAGACATTTGGGGTAAGATTTACATAGTGGGAGTGAAGCAGCATCCATAGTCTTCTTTACACTTGGAAGGACAGTGCAGGGCACAGACCCTGTTGCAATTCCTGCACGTTGTTGCTGATCTGCTGGCTCGCCCTGTTGGTGGGGGGGCAGCAGCTGGGCCCAAATCTCCTCCAGATCTTTCCAGATCCTCTACAACTTCTCCATGTCCTGGGCCACTGTATGCTGCTTCTGGGGTACCAATCAGGTCAGCAGTGCCTCCAGCTCCAACTATGTGGCACCCTTCAGCTTTTCTGACTCCCGCATCAAATTGCATATTCAGCTTCGTGATGAAGGGCACTGGGTTCTCCTTCATGTCTCTGCATCATTGAAATTGGAGGCTTCGGGACAGTTAGAAACTCACACATATTCTAAGTTGTCCTTGTGGGTCCCAGTTTGTTTTGCTTTCTTCTACTACAAATGATTTGTATACGTATGGAGTATCTTTAGAAGGATTCAGAAGGAATCAGTAACATTGGTTACCTCTGGAGGAGAGGACTCATAGGCTGGGAGACAGGAATAAGGGGAAGACTTTTCACGAAATACTCTTGTACCTTTTCCATTGTGTGCCACGTGAATTTAGTACTCATACAAAAATAAATAAATGAAACAAAATGTAAAGGTTAGGGGGAAAGTGACCACGTGAATATATAAGGCATTCGGAAGATAACACCCGGGTCCTGGGAGCACAACAGAGAGAACTGGTGCTGGGAAGGGTGAGAATGTGCCCACTGGCTCTGCTACTTACTACAGCATTTGTCCAGATGCCAGATTTCCAAGTGCAAGAAAATTAGAGTTTGAAAAAGAAGTACCTTGGAAGTAATATGGTGCTGATCCAGAATGGGGTGAAGAGATCAAGAGTAATTATTTGCAATGAACACCATTACAAATGACCACAGCCACTCATTTGGTAGAGCTACTCCTCTTTTGACAAACTCCCCAACATAATAGGGAAACTGGAAACTCAGGAGGCCTTTTTGAAAGACTATCCCATCCATTTACCACATAAACTATCAAAAAGACAACACAACTCAACCAAGAATGCAAACATCTTGGAGAGAAGCTCAGAGGGGAGTAAATGCTGAAACAACTGAAAACTCCTGCCTGCTAAAAGCTAACAGAGCTGCTTGTTAACCACCTCAGCAGCACACTCAGTCAGCATTAATGTAGCCTTGTATGACAGAGCCTCAGGGCTTAAGAAAGTTGTTGAAGAAGAGAATCCCATTAGAACCTTCTGGGGACTAGTTCAGACACTCCCACGTCATACTGCGTTCCTCAGAGAGTGCAATTCCCATCTCTTTTATGAGAAATCAGCCTCTCATTTGCTTTCTCAATAGCAGATATTTCCACCTTCATGTCTGTCAAGCCACCAACACAGAAATTCCAAAAGCAGCCGCCTTTTCATGGTGTAGAGAGAGAGACAGCAAAGTCCTCAATCTCTCCTTACAAAACCCCCCAGGCTCCAGAGTCTAGAAAGTATGTGTTTTGGGCGGAAAATGCTCGGCCCAGCCCTGTCAGGATTGCAGTCTTGGTGTTTGTCATTATGCAGATTTTGAGTGTTCAGAAGGAAAGGGGAGATAAAAGGACTTAGGACCCTCAGGCACTTCGGAAGTCATCTCGCCTCAATTAGCTTTTTCTCCATCTTGTCACTAGGTTTAAGGGGGGCATGAAAGGAAACTGCAGCTACAGGATGCCCCTTTGCCCATCCCCCTCCTAGTCCAACCTACTTTCATCTTTTGCCCTAAAAAATAAATAGGACGGTGTGAAGATAGAGGGAAAAAAGACGCTGGGTCACAAACCTTACTTTCCACTTTGACTCTGTTTCTCTCCTGTTTTGAGATCATCTTTACATGGGTGTTCCTCCCCTGCATTCATGATCTTGCTTTTAAGAGACCCCAAGTTTATTTTACAGAGTCAAAATAAAATACCCAAGGCAGAAAGTGCTCTGTAATGCAAAAGACATCAACCTTCTTTTCAGAGCATAGCTTTACACAATTATAGCATGTTTCAGCTAGCCGAGATTTTAGACATCATCTTTTTCAAATCTTTCATTTGCAGGAAATCAAAACCCAGAAAAGTTAATTGACCTGTCCAAGCCAGCTGTTGAGCCAGTACTAGGAGGGAGATTGCCTGACTCCTGTCAAGGATATTTATCAATAGACTTCAAGGTGAGAATTATATTATTTATTCTTTTTTATACTGCAAAGCCTTGTACTGAATCTCGAGCATTTTATAATAATACACCATATTGAAAAGTCACTTATCTAATATCAACTATGCATAGCACACTTAAGAGTCATAAAGTAATTGAAAAGAATCAAATACTCCAAACAAATGTCTTCAAGTTTTTACACTAATTTATTCACTTCATATATAGGAAAGGCCCTCAAGCCCTCACTCAAAGTCTATTTACTCTAACTTTGCAACAACTTTAGCAGGTTTAGATATTTGATCTTCATTCACTTGTTCAATAAACATTCACTGAACCCCTGTTATGGACCAGGCACTATTCTTGAAGATTAAGGGTTTAAAAATAAATAAGGCACACAATTGGAGCTCACATTCTAGCATTGTAAAGCTACAATTCCAAGGCAATATGCTTGTTTGGAGGTTGGTGCAGGTGCTATGGAGCACGCAATCCAGCCTGGAAGAGTCCGAGGAGACCTCATGGAGCAGGAGAAGTCTGCACTGGGGCCGGGTGGGGAAGCTGGTATTTGCCAAGACAAGGAAAGAAGGACATTCCAGGCAAAGGGAACAGCGTGGAAAAGGTACAGGGGCATTGAAGTGTATGGTGTCTTATAGGAAGTACAAATTTTCCAAGACTGGAGGATAGGGAAAGTTCAAGGAGAGATGGGTTTATTATACTATACCCAAGAGTTTAGACTTTGTCCTGAGTGCAATAGGGAAGTAAACAAAAGTGATCATTAAATTTACATTTGAAAGAAAATTTTAGTGACCTGTAGTAAATAGATTGGATATGTAGGGGACTGTGAGACTGAAGAGGGAAAGGGCTCAAATTTCCCTGTAATGACTGTTAGGTGTAGTTTGAATCCTCATATACAGAATAGGGTTAAGACATGGGGTCTGCAAATTCCTTTAGGACCTGTAAGTCCTGAAACTCCTACTGGATATGCTGACCAGGATGATGATGATGATGATGGTAGCCAAAGTGAACTGACTTTTCAGGTCCTGCTACAAATGGAAGTGGAGATGTGCCATTGGTCTACTCCTACTAACAAGAGATTGGCCAAACAGTAGGTTCTGTTTTAATATAGAGATAGTCCAAAAGATAATGTATACAAAGGCAAAATCCCAACCCTATTGCTTAAAAATCCAGGATGAAAATAGAATTCCAAAGATACTAACAACAAAGACAAAAAAGTGAGTTCCAGATTCAATAACTGTTAATCTTAAATTTGGGAGCAGGAATTACCTGATCCTACAGAGATGCAAACAATTGAAAATGAAAATAGCTGCTTTTATTGAGCTATAGTACCAGACACTATGCTTTGCTCTTTAAGTACATTATCTATCCACAATAATCCTACAAAAGGAGATGATAATATCTCCATTATATAGTTTGTTTTTTTTGTTTTTTTGGGACAGAGTCTCACTCTGTTGCCCTGGCTAGAGTGTAGTGGTGTCATCATAGCTCACAGCAACCTCAAACTCCTGGGCTCAAGCGATCCTACTGCCTCAGCCTCCCCAGTAGCTGGGACTACAGGCAAGTGCCACCACGCCCAGATAATTTTTTCTATATATTTTTAGTTGTCCAAATAATTTCTTTCTATTTTTTTTAGTAGAGACGGGGTCTCGCTCTTGCTCAGGCTGATTTCTAACTCCTGAGCTCAAACAATCCACCCACCTTGGCCCCCCAGAGTGCTAGGATTACAGGCGTGAGCCACCGCGCCTGGCCCATTATATAGTTTTAAAAACACAGTCAAAAGAATGCTAAGTAAACTGCTTAAGGTTGCCATGTTATTATGTGGACAGAGCTAAGATAGAAACTCAAGCTTGTCTGAAGTTAAATCTCATGCTTTTCCACCTCATTGTATGTTTGTTAAATTTTGAATGTACAGTGGTTTAGTTGACAAATAATTTGCACAAATTACATTATCTCATCTCATCATTTTGTATGACAGGATATTCTTATACCCATTTTACAAATAAGGAAAAACATAGGTTAATCAGTGAATATGGTTAAGCCTCAATTTCCTCTGTTATAAAATGAGATAATAATGCCTACTTTGGATTGTTATTGGGAACTAGACATGTTTACCATTTCTAATTATTATTCCATAATCAGTGCACAATAAATGGTAGCTATCATATTGTTATTATCATTGGCATAGCCAGGAATTTCCCAAAGTCACACAGCTTAAAGGTGACATCCAGGACTCATATGAAGGTTTTCTGATCCTACGCCAGTGTTCCACCTGCTGCAACTGAGTCCTGTGAAGCCTTGGGAGAAGGATGTCTCTCCAAGCCAGCATTTAAATCAAACAAGCAGTACGAGGTGTGGGCAGGAATCAGACATCCAAAAATTCTTACTCCATAATGCTTTGCAGTGTTTCTTGACCTTGGCTGCAGGTTAGAATCACCTGGGGAGTTTTTAGAAATCCTATGACTAGGCCACACCCCAGACTAATGACATCAGAGTCACTAGTGATAGGGCCCAGGCAATAGTATTTTTAGAGTTTCCCAATATGAAGCTAGGATTGAGAACAATTAATTTAGAGAAAAGCATGTTCAGAGATTTGTTTATCATGAGGTATTCCTGACTCCCAGTGGCTTTGTAGGCAGCATCACATTATAAAATTTTAGCTTCATATGATGCTCTGCAGCTGGAAAAGTACTTTCTCGTTCCTCTTTAGGCAATCAGAACACAGAGAAGTAGGCCAAACAAAGACCATACTCCATTTTCCTGGTGAGAAAACTCATACTCACAGACACAATTTGGATTATCCAAGGTTGGAATTAGTTAGTGGCAAAAGTGAGTCTGGAAGCCTCCAAGTCTAGTACTCAATTTTGTGCCCACACCTCTTTTTAGTAATTGTTCTCTTTTGGGCAGGTATCAAGTGTTGATCTGTGATCCCCATAATAACTCCCTGATTTTCTTTAAATAATCTTCACTCTATAGGCTAAAAGTAAAGAAACTTCAGTTTTAACAAACAATGATTTTCAGGCAAAACAAAATTTAAAACTAGTCACTGCTGATCTTAATTGGTATTTATTATGGACAGATGTTAAGAATGTTATTCTACAGCAATGTGATCATCAGACTAATTTTATTCCCGATTCAAGTAGAATCTTGAAATTGAGAAGCAAAATTTCTGAACTCTACACAATTAAGACAATAATGCTTCTTGGGAGGGAATTTGATCAAACTCTCCTTATTATCTCACTAAAATCTGATTCCAATAGACAATATAAAGCTTCTCATTTCTCTGTAGTAAGGAAAGATAATCTAACTCATCATTTTGAATTTCAACTGAGTGATGTTCTCATACATATCATATTTATAGTTGAAAAGTTTACAACTATTATAGCTACCACTTCTAATTACTGAGATGTAGATAAGGTCAAGTTTTGCTTTTTTTAGGCAAAATCCCACAAGCCAACCAAAGCTCCATTATTTGAGACCTAAGGAAAATAAAGTCATAAGTGTGTTTTTTAATGGAGGGTGGAAATAAATGGGCCTAGAGGAGGGACTATTAGGGGAAAGTCAGGCTGGATTTAGCATCAGTTTGGAAAGGCTAGTGTCCTGGTTGCTAACCCTAACCATCCTTGACTTTTCATTAGCCACAGTATTTAGACTGTGTATTTTCTGAAGTTAAGAACCATTTATTTCTCACCAAACATTGTATTTGTAAAACAAAATGGAACAAAACAAACAAACAACCCTGCCTCCCCAATACTGGATCAAAAGAGGTACATATACTTTGGGCTAGGATAATAATACATGACACATACCACAAAGACAGGACAAGCATCCCCAATCACTGTGTAGAATATTCTCAGTTCCCAATTATAAAAAAAAAAAAAGCCTTAGAGATGGCCTGTGTTCTTACTGCCTGGTTTTCTCCAATCCATAGTAATGTCAATGTGTCCTCCTCCATCTAATTCTTCTAATGGGTGCTGGCTCCTTTTCCTCTTAGATTGGAAATTGTTGGATTTAAAGTATAGGCTAATATACTTTGTCAATTGCTGTCAAATCATTTTGCAGTTACTCAGGAGTCATACTCCTCACTTAATTATTAAATGTCCTGGAATATCAGGTGTGCAATTTGCAGTGGAAATGTAACAATAGGCCATCTTTTCTAATGGGATTTCAACAGGGATGAAACTAGAGGGATAAATCTGGCTCTGCAAGTCATTAAGAATATAGGGCATTCTGGTTCCAAGGGGGTTCCTATCAAGGAGAATCATGTAGCAAAGAAGTAAAAAAAAATGCAGGTATTCAGTTACCATAACTGCTTACTCCAGAGAAAGATATAAGTTATAGATTTTGATGAATAAATTTTCCATTCTTAATAAATAAATCATGATCTTGTTCACTTGTGTGTAAGGAAACATTTTTTTCCCCTTGAAGAAACGAAAATATGCTTGGTTTGTAGTTTATTGGGAAAATCCATCCAGGCCATTTGTTGAAAATAAGCACACAAAATTTACTGGGATCCAAACATTGCAAAACTCTCCTTTTCTTTTTCAGAGTTACTGGTGACAGGGATGGGTTTATGTTTATGGAGGGGGGATGTCATAGTTACCAGAAGAGAAATGAAATCCTAGCGCAGAACAAGAAACAAACTGAATCCTTTGCAGCACATATAAATCATGTTTAGCCTACAGCAGCTGACAATTTGCAAGGCTAACCCATAATTCCTTTCATTCTTGGAATCTCTTCAAACTCTAAACCAGTCTTATATCGTCATTCAAAGCCAGTAATTTTTTTGCTTTGTTTTTCCTTTTGTTGTGTGTTTCTACCTCCATTCATTAACAATGATCATAAACAAAACAAGCAAGGAAATTAAATGGATAATAAGGAAGGAAATTCATTTGCCTTAAGGAGGATTTAAGTAGTCCCGCCGCCCCCATATCTGTTTTCTCTTTGACAAAACACTCTTACCCCTGTTTAGAGAGTTATGGTAATATCCATGAAGTAAGGCCAGTTAGATATATCAAGCAACACTCTTCCTCTTTGTTAGCTTCATTTCCCTTTACTTAAGAGCAAATTTCACAGAAGTACAGCTTGTAGTTAAAAAGTGTGTGGGTTTATACCATGGCATGAGAATGTAAAGGGCTAGCCTTATGAGTTATAGACCTATATTATGTCATTGGACTGAGAAATTACATCCTTTTAGCTTTATTCCTTCAGTCTTTTCAGGTAGCTGATAAAGTGGGAAATGCTTTTCAGGGCTCCAGTTGATAGCCCAGCTATCAAAATTCTTGCCCCAGAAAGCCTTGAGGTGTAGGTCCTACCTGTCTACTGAGAATATGAACCCTGCAGAGTAGGGGTTCTTTTCTGATGAAGAGACATCAAGTGCTCTGAGAAACATTATCTGTGTTGACAAGCATTATAGATTTGTTCTGTGTCTACTTAGCTGAGCTGGAACTACATTTCTCCAGAATTTCCTTCCCTGTGTAGTTTTGGGTTAATGTGGGCCACGAGAAATATGTTGCGTGAGATGAGGATGATAAAAGTGAAGCAGAGCCATCTTCTTCTAACTCTTGAATTATCAGTATGTGACATAAGGTATTGTTGCAGCTCACATTGGGAGAGAAGAGGCCAAAAATTGGCAGAGGAAGTCTTGGGGATGCTAGTGGGTGAATTTCTTGTTCACAGAAACAGGTAATAAGCATGTTTGGCAGATTTGCTCTCCAGGGGGTAAATTAATAGATGGAATTAACTCACGTTGAAAAAGGGCGTTCATAGCTAATTAAGATTGTAAAAACCTGTCACGTTTAGTAGCATGGTGGATATCTGTTTTCAGAGTGGGCTTAACTATAACATTAGTGCAAAAAGAAAACCTTTGTAAATTATAAGCAATAAGAGTTTTAACTTTTCTCTCTGAATTGGTGCATATCAGCAAAAACCAAAAAATCCTCCCAGACATATCTGACTAGTTTACAAACTCTATCTTTAATGTAGAAACTTACAGCTAATTCCATTGATTTTGTTTCTTATGTATTGTTATTAAATATTTAAAATATTATCTGAAGCCATTTTCCATACTCCAAAGATTCAAAAACTGCTGTCTCTTATTCTCAAACATAAGAAGGGGAGGGGAGAGTCTGATTAGTGGCTAGTGGCTTTTGTATCAGACTAGAAAACAATTCTGACCAAACATGGAGAACCCATCAATGTCAGGCCTGCAAAAGTGCTAATCATGCACCTTACACAATGCCATCCCCATGCAAGTGAGCTGTCCTGATTGTTGTCCAAGTTCAAATTTCAACTCCTCTAAGCAAGTGTTTCCTGACTAAATGGTCTGCCTGTCACTGTCCAGTCTTCAACTCTGCAATGCGGACAACTCATGGGCTGGTTGCATGGTGGAATTTGGAGCTGGCATGGACAATATTTTGGAGGTGTGCATTGTCTCTCCAGATAAACTCAAAAGGGGCTCAATGAATGACATTTAGTATTTTTATGTTAATTGCTTCATGTATATAAGTTCCTTTTCTCCATAAAGCAAGCGGGCATTGTAGTTTTATATTAGTTATATTCTCATTTTACTAATTTGTAAACAGAAGTTTAGTAAGTTTAATTAGGTTCCTGAAGGAACCAGCGATAGTGAAATTAGGTAGGCTAGTTTGAAAATGGCTTCCATATCCACTGGTAATAAAGCTCATGCTCTTAACTGTTATGTTTCCCAAGTGTGGGTCATGGAGAAAGTGTCCTTATATCCTGCTTTGACCAGAACAGTTCTCACCTGCTGACCCAGTGAAATTCCTAGGAATGGCCCCATATTCTTTTGTGCTGGCTATGAGAATATACCTCTCAGATTTTCAACTGCAGGGAGTGTAATTGATCTATGAGCTCAGGTTCTGTGCTCTGAAATCTATCATATGTTTGCGCTGAGGCCACTTCTCCATGGCAGGACACCAGTCCATTTCTGTGTAATGCAGAATTTCTCTAATGCTGGACTTTGACTTGAGGACTCCCCTATGGTCTTGCTGAACTTTCCTTAGAACTACATTGTGCTCTCCTAGATAGAGCTGGATCCCGTTCTACTAAGTGAAGTATCTCAAGAATGGAAAAATAAGCACCACGTGTACTCACCAGCAAATTGGCTTCACTGATCAACACCTAAGTACACATATAAGAATAACATTTATTGCGTGTCAGGCAGGTTGGGGGGAAGGAGATGGGTATATGCATACATAATGAGTGCAATGCGCACCATCTGGGGGATGGACACACTTGAAGCGCTGACTTGGAGGGGGTAAAGGCGACATACGTAACCTAAACATCTGTACCCCCATAATATGTTGAAATAAAAACAAAGACAAAAAAAAAAAGAACTACATTGTGCTTCTACCCATCCTTTTTTCTTTCTTTGTTTCCTCCTTTTCTTCCCCTGGGGTCATATCTGCACTGAAGTCTGACAACACTTCTACCGTCTTCTGACCCTCTCCCCTTTTATCTCAAGGACATTTCTCC
The DNA here is from genome assembly GCA_963575035.1 of Avahi laniger. Taxonomy (NCBI): domain Eukaryota; kingdom Metazoa; phylum Chordata; class Mammalia; order Primates; family Indriidae; genus Avahi; species Avahi laniger. Next base: position 53,988 of record CAUYSK010092416.1, on the reverse strand, counting down.
TGATAAATTTCTTGCACATCTAATTCCATTTGATCATCTTCTCAAAGGACTCAGAATAACACATGTCTCAAAAAACAAAGTCCCAATTTGGACTATAAATTATATGGTTACCCAATGATGTACTACCTTACATTAGAACCACCAGGGGAGCTCATCAGTAAGGCACATTTTTGGACCCCATTCACACCTACCAAGTTGGAATATCTGGAGTGGTGGGGGGACTGCAGGTCCATCATTTTCTCAAACTTCCTGGGTAAGTCTCATACACACTCAAGTTTGGAAGCCTCTGTGCTATGCTCTACACCTTAGCCCGTTCTAGTTCTCCTCAATTAAAAGTTTGAGATGCATGAATTTTTATAAGGCATCGCAGATGATTCCAATGGCCAGCCAAGGATGACAACCATTGTGATCAGTCTTGTTTTATTTCTCCTGTTTCCCATTAATTCTCTTCTTCCACCCAAGCCCATCATGCATCCACATAACATTAGGAGTTACACTTAGGAGGAAATCAGTAATAAGAATTTCTTTTTACTATAAGACTCTGAATTTGTATAGTCCTTTAAAGATGTCCACAGAATCTCACATTCATGATCTCATTTCATTCTCACAACAACCCTTTGAGGAACTACTGCAGACGTTATTATCCCCATTTTAGAGAATCAAAAAACTTTGAGTCTTAGGAAGATAGTAAGTGGCTTGCCCAAGGCAAAAAGCCACAATAATCAAAGAAACAAAATAAATTGAGGACCCAAATACTCACTGTTATTTCTATTACATTATGTTACCCTGTCTTGTTACTGAATCTCATTTTGAAAGACTAACAAAGGGGATTGGGGTAAAATTGTGACTATCCAACCCTAAATTATATTTCTTTTTTTTTTATTTCAGCATATTGCAGGGGTACAAATATTTAGGTTACATATATTGCTCTTGCCCCTCCTGAGTCAGAGCTTCAGGCATGTCCATCCCACAGATGGTGCGCACCACACCCATTAGGTGTGAATATACCCATCCCCTCCTCCCCGCTCCCATCTGCCAGAAACCTGATGAATGTTATTACCACATGTGCACTGAAGTGTTGATCAGTTAATACCAATTTGATGGTGAGTACATGTGGTGCTTGTTTTTCCATTCTTTTGATAGCTCACTTAGTAAAATGGGCTCCAGCTCCATCCAGGATAATACGAGAGATGCTAGATCACCATTGTTTTTTGTGGCTGAGTAGTACTCCATGGTATACATATACAACATTTTATTAATCCACTCATGTATCAATGGGCATTTGGGTTGTTTCCATGTCTTTGCAATTGTGAATTGAAAAAATTATATTTCTAAGGAATCTGAGCCCAACTATGGGCAGACAGACAAGGAATACCTGGTGAATGAGAGAAAACTGCTCAACATTTATAGTCTACCTAGTCCAAGCCTAGAGTTTAGGGGATACTTGATGAAACTATGCCGAAAGCCATTTCCAACTTTAGTGCATGGCTATTCCGTAACCCTTAAGGTAGACCAAGGGCTTGTTCCACCAGGAATTATTTCTCTTCCTGTTGTACTGTGAGGTCAAGTATCTAATAGGAGTTGAATGAAATACTCAGTTATTTCAGTTATTTGAAATATAAGTGTGTTAGGATTGCTTAATTTCTGAAACAACTCTCAAATCAGTGATTTTACACAATACAAGTTGATTTCTTGTCCATATCATGATCCAGAGCAGGTTGGCCAGGGGGACCTGTTTCAGGTAGTCATTTAGGAACTGAGGCTTCTTTCATCATGTGGCTCCATCACCAGACAAAGGAAGAGAGAGAATATGGAAACACTGGGTGACCAGGATGGATGTAGAGTACATCACTTCTGTTCACATTCCATTGGCCATAATTAAATTAAAAAGGGCCCTGGGAAATGTCTATTAATGTGAAGAAACAGCCAGTATCTTTTGCAATCAGTAATACTTTTGTTATACTTATTATCTCTGGCATCTTATTAAGGAACACCACCAGAAAGAAAAACTATTTAACTATTACATGATAACACATGCTCAGAGTCCAGGAGGTATAAAAATATTCATTTACTTTAGACTATCTTTCAGTGCATACTAAATTTGCCTGTGCTAGCATCTTGATGACCTAATATTCTCTTACTCTGTTCACCCAAACTTTTGTCTCTTTTTCCCATGATCAGGTTGGTACTTTCTACCCCTCTGTTCTTCTCTCAGCATTCTAGCTCTGCTCAGAAGAAACAGCACACATCTTATTGAGGTTCTGAGAATCCTCCTCTGGTGCCATCAAAAGGGAAAGGAAGACCATTATTTGAAATGAAATGAGACACCCCTAAATCCTTTGGATTCATCAAAAAATGGGAAATTTACAGATACAACTAAGCTTTTACTTGCTAATATTGAACACCACTCATAACCTCAGTGTGCTTTATATCCTAACAAGTTTCCTTAAACAATTTCATACTTTTTGATTTGGCAATTCTGTTTTGAGAAATTGAGCTTAAGGAACTAATCAGGCAAGTTAGAAAAGATACAAACATAAAACTATTTATGACTACATTGTTTATAAATGTGAAAAACCAGAAAAATCTAAATGTATGAATGTGTTACAATAGGAAATTGTTCTAAGACATTGCAGTGCATAAAGCATAAATGCTGTACAGTCATCAAAAATGATGACTCATAATCATATTTACTTAAATGTGAAAATATTTGTAACATAACAATTTCATAACATAAAATATATATTACAAAATAGTTATACTATAACTGTAATTGAAAATGCATATATTTTCATTAGAAAATGTTAGATCACAGCAAATGTTAACAGTGATTATCCTGAGGTCATAGAATTTCATATTGTTTTACCATTATTCAATTTACTTATCTGTATCTCTAAAAAAGTTTGTCTTGTTAGGTACTTGCAAAATAAGAGAGTGGAGAAATAAAATATGCAATCAAAGAGTGGGAGATGAAGTCAAGTCTCAGAAGATGGTCTGGTTTAAAAACAGAGTGATGATATTTTCTATGGTGTTTATGGAAACACTTGCTTTCCAATATTTCCCACCCATTCTCTCACTTATCTCCTCCATTTTAGGAACTGTTGAAGGCAAATTCTCATTTGGTAGTTTCACTTAAATTTAAATCCAACAACAGAAATATAAAGCTATATTAACTAACTTACCCAAAAGGCACACAGTTACATTCTTTATTAAGAAATAGTGGTTATTTTATCCTTCGTCAAGTCAGGTCCTTTGATTTTAATATGTTCTGGATAAAAAGAATCTTAGAATATTTTTCCCATTCACCAAAATAAAAAATAACCACTATACTTGGAAGAACAGGGCTGGTAAATAGCTTTTGTAACTCAAAAGCAAAACTTAACAACAACAAAAAAACTTTCACTGATTCCAAAGTGATTGCAACGAAATAGTTTGATGCTATGAGAATGTATCTCAGATCCTCTACTCTGGAAATCTTGATTGACTGGCAGTCCTAGCTGTTGTACTATGAAATCCATCTGCCTTCTCCAAAGCTATTCTTTCCAGGTAATGACAGTTTGGCAGGGCTCCTCCCAGATGATGACTAAGCACAACAAGAGTACTAAGGCAAGGACATTCCTGGGAGACGAAGGGCTCTTCTTATGGGTGACTGAAACTTAAGGACTCCCCTACAGTATGATAGACTCTCTTAGAACTGTTTTGTTAAGATTCTTCCACCCAAGCTTCCTTCCTTCCCTCTGTCCTTCATTTGTGTTCAGACCTCCATTGCAGCCTGTTGGCTCTTCTAGCCTCTCCTAGCTGCCTTTCCATTTTCTCTCATAATGTATTTCTGACACATTTAATCTCATCGTAGCATCTATTTCTCAGAGGACCCAGACTACTACAAATCATTTATAATGTGCCCAAGATGCTAAAGGTTAAGTGATGTGCATTACCACACTTGCCACAATTCAGGTGCAGAACTGGAAACAGAAGAAAGCATTCCCCCTTGTGGCTGTCCTCTAGGGATTCCATTGAAACCTAAACTGAAATTCTATTAAAATGTTTTGCATTTTGAATGGAGTTCCTTATGAAGTCTACTAATAACACAACAATCAGAACTAGTAATCACCCTGGAAGAGTCAGAACTTAGAGCTCCCAATCATAACCACCATCTAACATCATCACTGATCTTTAAAATTAATCAATGTCTATCTTTGAATATTCACCAATGATTCATTATTGATCTTTGGCATATACCTTAATTTCTCTGGGACTATTTTCATCATTTTGAATCATTTGCTATAATGAAGTCTCCTTGTTATTAGGAGCCATGGCTCTGGAGCCCCATTGTAGGGTTTGAATCCTGGCTTTAGCACTTACCAAGTGACCTTGGATAATTCACTTAAATGTTTACCTCAGTTTCCCTATCTACAAAATGTGTTTAATAATAATACCTATCTCCTAGGGTTATTATGAGAATAGTGTTTGATGCACAGTACCTTTCTTATAAAGATTAGCTATTGTGGTTAGTATTGATTTATTGATCATTTCCTATGTGCCACACAATGTTCTAGGTCTCCTGGGAAAATCTATGAATATAATGTGGTGTGGTTGATGTACTCAAAGAGCATTAGAAAAGTCTGGGCATAAATAATTGTACAACTGTGGAATCAGGACTATAGGAAAGGAAAACAGAGGGGGGAAGGGGTTCAAAAATAAATTGGCTAAAATGGGGTTTGGTAAAGGCTTCCCAGGACATATTAGTTACACTTGAACTGAATCCCGAAGGCTGTAGAATTGATTAGTCAAAGCAGGGCTTCCACACAGAAAGGACAGCTCACGTGGACACATGTGAATATAGAACAGTGTTGTGCACTTCAGGTGGGTGCAAGAGATTTTATCTAGTCCAACTGAAGGATGTGGGAGGGAAGCCTGCCGAGGCATATCTTCAAAATTTAGCCTTGACTTCCATGCAATAAAGTCTTTTATTTCATTTCTAGAGAGTGGACAGTCTAACGGGGGTTAGAATAGACAAGCAGCTCTATATTTATATAGAACCCAGGAAAATCAGCAAGAAAAAATCAAACAACCCCATTAAAAACTTGGCAAAAGACATGAACAGAAACTTTTCAAAAGAAGACAGATTAATGGCAACAAACATATGAAAAAATGCTCAACATCTCTAATCATCAGGGAAATGCAAATCAAAACCAGAATGAGATATCACTTAACTCCAGTGAGAATGGCTTTTATCCAAAAGTCCTAAAGCAACAAATGTTGGCATGGATGCAGAGAGATAGGAATACTCATACACTGCTGGTGGGACTGCAAACTAGTACAACCTCTATGGAAAGTAATATGGAGCTACCTTAAAAGCTTAAGTAGAACTACCATTTGATCCAGCAATCCTATTACTGGGCATCTACCCAAAGGAAAAAAAGACATTCTGTAAAAAAGACATCTGCACCCGAATGTTTATAGCAGCACAATTCACAATTGCAAAGATGTGGAAACAACCCAAGTGACCATCAATACATGAGTGGATGAATAAAATGTGGTATATATGTACCATGGAGTACTAATCAGCCACAAAAAACAATGATGAACTATTACCTCTTGCATTATCCCGGATGGAGCTGGAGCCCATTGTATTAAGTGAAGTATCCCAAGAATGGAAAAACAAGCACTGCCATGTACTCTCCATCAAATTGGTACTAACTGATCAATACTTATGTGCACACAGAGTAGTGTTGGGCAGGTGGGAGGGGGGATGAGGGGATGGGTATATTCACACCTAATGGGTGTGATGTGCACTGTCTAGAAGATAGGCACACTTGTAGCTCTGACTTGGGCAGGGCAAAGGCAATATATGTAACCTAAACATTTTAGTCCCATAATATTTTGAAATTAAAGAAAAAAGAAATTTAGGATTTTTAATTCAATGAAAAATGACATTGGCATTTTGATGGGAATTGTATTAAATCTATAAATCACAGTATGGACACTTTAATAATATTGATTCTTCTAATCCATGAGCATGGGATGTTCTTCCATTTTTTTCTGTCATCTGCAATTTCTTTCATCAGTGTTTTGTAGTTCACCTGGTAGAGATCTTTCACCTCTTTGGTTAAATATATTATGAGGTACTATTTTTAATCTATTGTAAATGGTATTGAGTTATTGATTTGATTCTCAGGTTGGCTGTTAATAGTATATAGAAATGCTACTGATTTATGTATATTAATTTTGTAACCAGAGATTTTATTGAATTTATTTATCAATTTTAGTAGTCTTTTAGTAGTCTTTTGGAAGAATCTTTAGGGTTTTCTAGATATAAGACCTTATCAACCAACAGGGATAGTTTGACCTCCCTTTTTCATATGCAGATGCTCTTTATTTCTTTTTCTTGCCTGATTGCACTGGCTAGGACTTCCAGTACAATGCTAAATAAAAGTGGTGAAAGTGAGCATCCTTGTCTTCTCCCAGTTCTTAGAGGAAATGATTTCAACTTTATCCTGCTCAGTATGATGTTGGCTATGGATTTGTCATATATGGCTTTTATCATTTTGAGGTATGTTCCTTCTATGCCTAGTTTCTTAAGGGTTTTTTTTTATCATGAAGAGGTGCTGGATTTTATCAAATGCTTTCTCTGTATCTATTGAGATGATCATACAGATTTTGTTTTTCATTCTGTTTATATGGTAAATCACATTTAGTATTGATTTGTGTATGTTGAACCATCTTTACATCCCTGGTATGAAACCTACTTGGTCATGGTGAATTATTTTTTGATGTGCTGTTGGATTCAGTTTGCAAGTATTATGTGGAGGATTTTTGTATCTGTGTTAGTAAGTGATATTAGTCTATAGTTTTCTTTTTCTGTTGTGTCCTTTCCTGTCTTGGTATCAGGGTGAAACTGGCTTCATAGAATGAATTGGGGAGGATTCCCTCCTTCTCAATATTATGGACCAGTTTCAGTAGGATAGGTGCCAATAATTCTTTGTAGACATGGTAGAATTTGGCTGTGAATCCGTCTTGTCCTTGGCTTTTTTTGTTGAGAGATTTCCTATTGCTGCTTCAATCGCACTACTCATTATTGGTCTATTCAGGATTTCTCTTTCTTCCTGATTCAAATAACGGAGGTTGTGTGTTTCCAAAAAAGTATGTATTTCCTCTAGATTTTCAAGTGTGTGTGCATGGAAGTTTTCATAGTAGTCTTGGATGATCTTTTGCTTTTCTATGGTATCAGTTGTAATGTCTCCTTTTTTGTTTCTGATTGAGATTATTTCAATACTTCCTCTTCTTTTCTTGGTTAATCTAGCTAGTGGTCTATAAATTTTATTTTTCTTCTCAATGAACAAACTTTTTGTTTCATTGATCCTTTCTAATTTTTTTTTGTTTCAATATCATTTGGTTTTGCTCTGATCTTTGTTATTTCTTATCTTCCACTAGTTTTGGTTTTTTTTTCTTATTTTTTAGTTTCTTGAGGGCTGACATTAGGTTGTTAAATTGTCATCTTTCTGTCTTTTTGATGCAGGCATTTAGTGCTATGAACTTCCCTCTTAACACTGCTTTTTCTGTATCCCAGAGATTTTGGCAGCTTGTGTCATCATTGTCAATCAATTCAAAAAAATTGTGGTTCACATGTTCTCCTCTGCCAGGAATTCTGATGCTCAGTGTAGAGAGGGAGAGGTACACTGCCTTTAAGCTAATGCAAGTAGGTACCTACTGTAGTGTTGCTGGAAATTTGGGTCAGTTGGTTATCAGACCCATGGGAGAGTATTTCAGTGCTATCAGTGTTGAGCTAGGTTAAGTAATCCCCAGTCCCCAGGCCCCTGGATGGTGTGCTTGAGTCCTGGTGGAACCGGACAGAGATTGTGCTGGCAAACTTTCCCTCAAGCCTTCCTGCATTCAGGCATTGGTTGTGATAGTGATGGGTGTGGTGATCTCCTGCTCTGGAAGAATGCTCAGGCAGAAGGGCAGATGCACCGTGAGCCTGCAGGAGAGCAGGACCCTCTTGATAAGATTATCAGTGTCAGGCAGCTGTGGGGTGCACAAGTGGCTCACACCTCCCTCTCTCAACAGTGACAGTGGTCTCGGTCCTTTGGGGGCACAAAAGCAGCTGAATTCCTAGTTCCCACCCTGTCCCAGCTTCAGCAGAGATGGTGGAGGCAGCTCAACCCACTGTGTGCAGGGCTACCAGACTGGCTGTAGAATGTGAATGAAATGCTCTGGCAGGGAGGTGTAGGTGTGCCAGGGACTTGCCTCTAGGGTTAGTAGGCTCCTTCCAGAAGAGAGAGTTAGCTTGGGTAGAGGACTGCTAGTGCCACCCTCCCTTAGCAGAGGCAGCAGTTTTTGTCCTTGGGGTACACAAATGCACTGGGATTCCCTGCTCCCTATCTGCCCTGGCAGCAGCAGAGGTGATGGAAAAAGCTCAAACCCCTATATGTATGATGGGCTCTCAGAATGGCTGGGGGTTGCCACTGAAATAGTCTGGTGTGGAAGGGGTAGTTGTGCCAGGGATTTGCCTCCATGGAGGGTAGGTTCCTCTCAGAAGAAACAGATAGCTTAGGGAGAGAACTGCTAGCCCCTCCCTCCCTCAGTGGAGGTGATAGTTTTTGTCCTTGAAACACACAAAAGCACTTGCTGCAGCTTTTTAGAGGGAAAGGAGTGAGCCCCAAACTCTGTGGAAGCCTAGGTATAGCAGGCGATCAGTCAGAGGCAGGGCAACCACTCCCAAGTGCCCTGGCTTAATCGCCGCCTGTGGAACCCTTGCTGGTCCCAAGCAGAAATAGCCACAGCTGCCTCAGCAGCACTGGGAACAGGGAGGGGGGAAGAAAGAGGATGATGATGCCCTGAATGAGGGTAGAGGGGAACTGTTGCCCTGGTCCTCTTTGTCCTAAGGGCCCTCTGGCATGCTGGACTCTCCTCTCAGCTGGAGGCAGCCCATCCTGAATGCTCAAGCTCAAGGAGACCCACGAGTCTCCTGGGACCCACTGGTCCATCAAGGCTGCTGTGGTCCAAGTGGGTACTGGGAAGCATTGGCTGTGGATCCAGTGATATAGAGAACGAGGGGCTGAGATTCCTTGATTGGAATGGTTGCAGAAACACTGCCTGTGAAGGGAGGGAAATGATCCGTACCCTCCATGCAAACCTCAGGTACAGTTAACACAGTAATATTGGAACACAGCTCGCCCCCTGAAAGCCTAGAACTGGCTGTCCTGCAGCACACCTGCACCAAAGGCTCATGCTTGGGGGAAGAGGCAGCTATGTCCACAGAATTGGGTGGTTGAAGGAGGGGAGAACCCAGTCTCCACATCCCTTTCCAGGCTCTGCTGCTGCTTCTGCTCTGGAGTGGGGATAATCTCCTACCCTACGGACTCCTCTGCACCTGCGTCTCCACTGGGAGACGTGGAGACAACTTCAGACCATGAACCAGGGACTCTCTGGTGCAGGAAAGTGCACATTCTGCCTTCCTCTGTCCTAAAAAGCATTGGTGGCACTTTCTAGTCCCCTTGGGGCCACCCACCCTATGAGTCAAAACTGAGGGAATACTGCTGCTCTCCTGTGTCTCCCTGTTCCTTTGTGGTTGTCAAAGTCCAACTGGGTGCTGGGGAATGTATGTTTGAGAACCAGCGAAAGGGAGACTGAGGGGCTATGACTTCCCTGGCAGGATAGAGGCACCCAGAGGGTGCACAGGCAATATGGCACCTGCCATCTCAGCTTAGGTCTGTGGGTGGTGGGGTAAGCAACCCCGCGTGGAGCCACGGGCTGGTGCTCTGCTCCCAGGAAGCTCTCAGTTCACTGATGACAGCAGTGCCTGGATTCATCAGGGTAGAAGGGCTCTCCAGCAGATTGGAAGCAGGCAGGCCACAGGTGTTAGGGGAAGAAAAGAAGCACTCCCACCTACCTTTTCCACCAGGCTCCAAACTCCTTCAGGGCTGGCCTCTGTCAAAATCTTGCTCCTCCTCCTGCTCTGAAACTTCTTCCAGTAGGATCTCCAGTGAGCATATGTTTTGGCACTTTTCCCTCAGTATTTCACCTGGGCTATGCTTTTTCAACTGAAACTTTTTCTTCTTTTTGGGACAATCTGGTGACCTGTGTCTCTAGTTGGCCATCTTGCCTCCCTCCTACTATGCCATTTTATCTTCTTCAACTTTTAACAAGGAAAAAAGCTGTGTAAAGTGAATCAGCAGGCTAGTTGAGAAACTTACTGGCACAGACCTAGAGAATCCCATTAACCTAGGTCAGAGCATAATCAAAAGGTTCCTCCTAATTTTAGCTCATCACCTGTCTGCTACCTTGGAAAGACCCAGATATCTCTCGGTCTAAAGAAACAACTTAGATTCTCTCTAGGGAAGAATTAAGAGTTGGTTCAAGTCAGGATCTTAAGAGTAATCCCTAATACACAGAGTATCTAAGGGGCTAAGATTCTCTGGCCTCACTTTGGCCAGACTTTGCGGGCTGCTTCAGGTCCAGTTGGATCCAACTCAGTTCAGCCTGATTCCTTCAAAGCTGAAGCAAGATCTATCCAATTCGGAGGGGTGGGTGAAAGATAATTGTGGAGCAGATTATTCATTGCCTGTATTCTTATTTGCATATAAGCCAGATGCCTGGATTATGTCAGACATTTAATTCTTGAACTTGCAGAATCAAGCCACCGTACTTAACATTTCTTACTATATCAAAAAAATATAACCTTTACTGAGTACCTTGTCTACCTGGCTGAAGTAGGGCACATAGGTATAATGCCATTGAATTCTCCCTTCTCACTTATGATTTTTATTTTTGCTTTTATTCATTCATATTCTGATTTTTTCACTTCTAGTAGACTGCAAGATATACTCTATTTCTATTCCTTTTGTGGTTACCCTGGAATTTTTCATATACTTATTTAACAAGTCTAAAGTAAATCAATAATGTTATCTTCTTCCAAAATAATACAAGGACCTTAGAACTTAAATGCCAACCACTCCCCATTCACAACTTCTATGCTTTCATTGACAATACAGCCACATAATTCTATCTTGAATTTTAGCCCTGCAAGTTATATGCTATTGGTATCAATATGTGCCTAATTTTACCTACATGTTGACCATTTTATATGCTTAGCATTTTTTCTTTCATCTCATACATTCTTTCTGTGTTTATTTTCCATTTCACAGAAGTACACTCATTAAAATGTCCTTTAGTGATGGTATTGTGTTAGGCCATTCACAATAGTAATAGTCACAAAATGATGATATAAATAAAAGTAATAACTACAAATTATTGCATGTTTACTATGTATTAGGAACTGTGCTAACACTTTAAATGGATTATCTCTCTTAATTCTCACCAAAAACCTATCTGATACCATTGTAATTTCTATGTTATAGATAAGAAGACTGACTCTTGGATTAAGTAACATGCTCAAGAACATGCAAGTAGACTGGAAATCATTTCGGTCTAACTCCATTGTGCATGCTTTTAACCATTCTTCTTGCATCCATGCAACTATGGGTATATTTTAAAATTCCCTTAACAGGCTTTTTTTGTCTTACTTGTCACAAGACTCGCAGATTTGACTTGTGAATAGTGTGTTTAGTGCCAATTGGAGCCTTTGAATAGGATGCATTTTCTATTCATTTGACTTCCTTAGAGGTTTTTCAGATGTAAAGCTAACATTACGATCAGAGTCTATATATGGGTGTGCCAGGCAGTGGTGGTCGGGGCTCTCTGGGGCACTGAGATGGGCATCAGGCTGGGAGGGTGGGGGTAGAGCAGAATCTGCTTAGCTCACCCAGCCTTGGTGGCAAATCTGGCCAGCAGCTCTCATGCCCACTGGGCTCCCTCCATGGCTGACACTCCCACACTGGGTGGTGATGTAGATCTGTTGGAAACCAGCATGTGTCCTACCCTGGTCAGGAGCGCTGCCTGCACCCTGCAAGATATATCTATATCTATATATAAATATATATGTGTGTGTGTCTGTGTGTGTATAAATTACACATAAACTATGCCCCAATGACACATCATTATTTATGCTACAGTGGAACTGACTTAAAGCTATCTTAGCCTAAGCAGAAGGATGCCACTCTCAATTTTGTGACCTCACACCCAAAACATTGTTTTCCATTATTCAAAGCATGCACACATGTTGAAACTTTCCTCTGCTAGAACCTCTTGGAATCACTTTCTTGGACATCATTCTCCCCAAATCATGCTAATAGTTGTTTGTTCAAAATAACTAGCAACAAAGAGGACTGGAATTGTTGCTATGGCCCCTCATTTTGTGATGCTGAATCTCACCAGAAATCATTTGTACATTACCCATATAGATTTGCTTTGACTCTTGATAAGATTATATTACTTATCAAGGAAAAAACATTCAAGTACCATCAGGTAAATATCTCTAGTCACCATCTTAAGGCTCAGCACAACCTAAGAGAGGCACTGACTAAAAAGCTCATTTCCATGTTTGGAAAAGGAGATTCTACAGTGTTCTGAAAACCTAACTAGTACCATATAAATTAAGACCCACTAGGGATTACTGCTCAACAATTTTATGGTGTAAGCTAAAATGTTGTAGCTATACTGATATCAGACAAAGTGGACTTCTTCAAGACATACTAGACTATAAGTAATATGAGGAATAAAGGGGGTATTTTATCATGAGAAAAAAAGTCCATGGATTGAGAACACATAATAATCCTAAATGTGTATCCATCAAACAACAGAGCCTCACTGTGTTCAAAACAAAAACATACAGAACTAAAGGGAAGATCATAAAAAGCCATAATCAGAGTTGGAAGTTTTAACAAACCTCTCTAAGTAATTGCTAGCATCACTAAACCAAAAAAAAAAAAAAAAAAGACAAATACAAATGATCTGAACAATATTATTAGTTAACTTGGTGTCTTAGTCCATTCAAGTTGCTATAACAAAATACCTTAGACTGGGTAATTTATAAACAATAGAAATTTATTGCTCATAGTTCTTCAGGCTGGAATTTCTAAGATCAAGCAGATGCAATGTCTGATAAGGGCTCTCTGCTTCATAGATGGCACATCTTGCTGCGTCCTTACCTAGTAGAAGGGCAAAGAGGCTAACATGCTCCCTCAGACCTCTTTACAATAGCACGAATCCCGTTCACAAGGGCTCTGCTCTCATGACCTAATCACCTCCCAAAGTCCTCACCTTCTAATACCATCACCTTGGTGATTAGGTTTCAATATATGAATTCTGGGGGGACACAAAAAGATCATAGCATCTAGGCTAATTAATATTTGCAGAATACTATATCTAGAAATGGAAAAATACACATTTGAAAGGCATACATGGATAACAAGTACAGCGATTGAATTAGTAATTGCCTACAAATAATATTCCAAGCCCAGATGTCTTCACAGGTGAATTCTACCAAATATTTAAATAAGAATGAATACAAATCATTTTCAAAATCCTACAAAGAATAGAAGAGGGGAGAACACTTCCTAATTCATTCTATGAGGTCAGTATTACTCTGATACCAAACCAGACAAAGACACCATAAGAAAGAAGACTAGGCCGGGCGCGGTGGCTCACGCCTGTAATCCTAGCACTCTGGAAGGTCGAGGTGGGCGGATCATTTGAGCTCAGGAGTTTGAGACCGGCCTGAGCAAGAGCGAGACCCTGTCTCTACCAAAAAATATAGAAAGAAATTAGCTGGACAACTAAAAATATATAAAAAAAAAAATAGCCGGGCATAGTGGTGCATGCCTGTAGTCCCAGCTACTCTGGAGGCTGAGGCAGGAGGATCACTTGAGCCCCCCAGGAGTTTAAGGTTGCTGTGAGCTAGGCTGACGCCACGGCACTCTAGCCAGGGCAACAGAGTGAGACTCTGTCTCAAAAAAAAAAAAAAAAAAAAAAGAAGACTATAGAACAATAGCTTTTATGAATATAGATGCAAAAATTGTCAATAAAATATTAGCAAACTGATTGTAGCAACATGTAAAAAAGAATTATACACTGCGACCAAGTGGGATTTATCCCAGCAATGTAAGCTTGTTTTAACATCTGAAAATCAATTAATGTGTTGCACCATATTGTTAGAATTTTTTTAAAGCACATAATCATCTGAATAGATGCAGAAAAATTGAGAAGATCTAGCACCTTTTCATAATAAAAAACACTCAGAAAACTAGGAATAGGAAGAAACTTCTGCAGCCTGATAAAGGGCATCTATAAAAACCCATAGCTAACATCATACATGATGGTAAAAGACTGAATTATTTCCTTCTAAGATCAAGAACAAGACAAAAGTATCTGCTCTCATCGCTTCTATTCAACATTGTACTGGAGGTTCTAGGTAGGGCAATTAGACAAGAAAATGAAATAAAAGGAATCCATATTAGAAAGGAAGGAGTAAAGCTTTCTCTGTCTACATATAAAATCCTAAGGCATCACCGAAAAACTATTAATATTAACACTAATAAATGAGTTCAGCAAAGTTGCAGGACAGAAGATTAATATAGAAAAATTATATTTCTATACACTTGCAATGAACAGTCCAAAAATGAAACTAAGAAAATAATTCCACTTATAATATCAAAAAGAATAAAATACTTATAAATAAATTTAAAAAAGTGTGAAACATATACTCTGAAAACTACAAAACATTGTTGAATGAAATTAAAGAAGGTCCAAATAAATGGAAAAAATCTCATATTTATGGATCATAAAACTTAATACCGTTAAGATGGTAATGTTCCTCAAATTGGTTTACAGATTCAGTGTAATTCCTATTGGAATTCCAGTTGGCATCTTTGTAGAAATTGGCAAGCTTACCCCAAAATTCGTATGGAAACTCAAGGGACCCAGAATAACCAAAACAATATTTGAAAAGAAGAACAAAGTTGGATGACTCACACTTCCTTATCTCAAAACTTACCGTAAAGCAACAATAATCAAGAAAGTATGGTACTGGCATAAGGATAGACATAGATCAATGGAATAGAATTTAAAATCCAGAAATAAACCTTAACATTTATGGTCAATTGATTTTTGATAAGGGTGCTAAAACCATCCAGTGGAGGAAGGAATGTTTTTTTTTCAGCAGATGGTACTGGGACAATTGGATATACACATGCAAAAGAATGACTTTGGACCCTTATCTCACACCATATGCAAAAGTTAACTTAAAATGGATCAAAGGCCTAAATGTAAAAGTCAAAATTATAAAATTCTTAGAAGAAAACATAGAAGTAAATCTTTGTGACTTTGATTAGGCAATGGCTTCTTATAACACCAAAATACAAGCAAGAAAAGAAAAAATATATATAAATTGGACTTTATCAAAATTAAATACTTTCATGATTCAAAAGACACTCTTATGAACGTAAAGACAACCTATAGAATGGGAAAAAGCATTTGCAAATATATGCCTGATAAGGGTCTAATATCAAAAATATATAAAGAATGCTTACAACACAAATATAAAAAACAACCCAATTAAAAACTGGGTAAAAAATCAAGATAAATCGTTGTATGGGGCATAAGTTTCAGTACATTTCAAAAAATTGAAATCATATGCCAAAGCAGTGCTTAGCTTTAAATGCTTGTATTAGAAAAGGAGAAAGATTTTAAATCACTGAACAAAGTTTGCTACTTAAGCTGTGAGAAAAAAAAACAAGTAGATTAAACCCAAAATAAATACACAAATGTTTAAAATAAGAAGTAAATCAATGAAGTAGAAAAAATATAGAAAAATAACAAAGCCAATATTTGATAATTTGAAAGATTAGTAAAATTGGCAAACCCCTAGCAAGACTGCTCAAGAAAAAAGGGAGGTTAAAAAATAGGAAACACAAAGAGAGGACATCACTATAGATTCTGTAGTTATTAAAAGGATTATGAGAAGATATTATAAATAACTTTATACCAATAAATTTGATACATTAGATGAAATAGATAAATACTTTAAAAACACAGCATTCTAAGATAGACACAAGAAGAAACTGAAATTCTGAATATCCCTATATTGGTTAAATAAATTGAATTAATTATAAAAAATTTTCCCACAAAAAGAATTTAAGGCTCGGATGACTTCACTGGTAAATTTTATCATTTTAACATTTATTTATTTTCACATTTAAAAATAAAAAAGATATATTAACTATACAAATAAAAACATAAAGGGAAATTCATCAAAATTTAAAATTTGAATACTATTATGAATCAAAAGACACCATTAATTAACTGGAGGTAAGCCACAGACAGGGAGAAGATATTCATAACACATATTCTGAGAAAGAATTTGTATTTATAACATGTAAAAATCTCATGCAAACAAATCAATCATAAAAGTCCAATAACAGACAAAATTCATTTATGATTATAGAAGTCAGAACAGTGCTTGCATATGGGAGGTGGTGGATATTATCAGTAAGAAATGAGGGAATTTTGGGGATGATGAAATCTTTTGTATCTTGAATGTGGTGTAGTGTATATCTTTATGTATATATCTTTATATATAAAGATGTATATATTTGTTAAAACTGAGTTAATTTTATACTTAAGATCTATACAGTTTCTTGTATGTAAATCTAGCTTCAATTAAAGATGTGACACCAGGCCATCAGAGAGATAAATAGAAATCACAGTATAAAAAAGAGGGAACTAAATCAATGAAGTTTGGGGAAGAAATGGTTATAGTGTGTTTTTTAATGGTAGCAGGACTTTTCCTATGTATAATTAACATAGAATAAAATGTACAAGTCTTGTCTTGATCACTCAGATCAGGATAAAGAATATTTCAATCACCCCAGAAGGATTCCTCCTGCCCGTTTTCAGTCAATCCTCCTCCTTCAACTCCTAAAATCGTCCTAGTAGTTTTTACAATAGTAGTTTTCAAAGTGAAACTGCTCAATAGTGTTAACTTTGGCAAAGATCAGATAGAATAAAGACTTAAGAGGACATTGCAGATGATAAAAGTGGTAGGGGCAGATTCCAAATTGCAATAGCTCTTGAAATGAATGGGAGGTGAAAAAGATACCAAAACTTTAAAGTCTGACACTCCTAGTTTTTCTAGTTGATGATGAAAAGAAAAAAAACAAGTGTCTTTATGATATTTGAGACAGTTTTAATGTATTTAGGAAGATAAAACACTCTTTGAAAATATTCTTTGAAAATTAATTATAAACAAATAATATTCTAATATGTGCATGTAATTTATCTAGCCACTTGTCTGATGTTACACATGCATAATATATCCCAGTTTTTGTTATTTTAAATAATAATGTAATCAATAAGCTTACGCATAAATTTTTGTTGCTCTGATGAATTTAATTGTTCAACAAATAATTTTAAGCACTTACTGTGTTTCAAACACTTGGATAGACACAGAGAGATGTGTCAGTAAACAAGGCAGACATAATAGCTGTCTCAAGTAAATTTTGGTCTAGCATGGAAGAGAGAAATTGACTAATTGTAACTTATCTTGCCAAGAAGAATTGTGGAGTTCAGAACTAGGGAATTTACCAGAGTATGGGGATCCAAAAGAGGGCCTGAAGAAGTGATTTTTACTTTGAAATCTGAAGACCAAGTAGAAGTTAGTTTATTGAAAGGAAAAGAATAAAACATTCCAGTGTGAAGGTCCTAAGGTAAAAGAGAAAATGATGCCTTAAAGCATCTAGAGGAGGTTGAAAGAAAGGAAGTCAGGGGTGCCATCTTGTAGGGCCTTGTAGACAACGCCGAGTACTTCACCTAAAGGGAAGAAAAAATAATAATTTTTTTCTCACCCGTCACAAGATTCATGGCTTGCACTTCTATAATAAAAGACAGATTAACAAGAGAAAAACATAACAAATTTATTTAACCAAAGTTTTAGATGACATGAGAGCCTTTAGAAATAAGACCCAAAGACCCAGGGAAAACTGTATATTTCTACGCTTAGGTTCATTGAAGAATGGACAGTTGTGCAGCAGTGTGATTCACCAAAAGGATATGATCTAACGGTAATAAACTGGGGAGGGGGACTCAGCAAGGCCTATTCGTTCGGATTCTTTTCTGTGTTTCTGTATGATATTTCTACCTACTGGGTATGGGGCAGGACATCTGTCACATGAGGGTCTTATGACCTACTTTCAAGGGGCATAGGTCAGAAAATTCCTTTATGACCATGCTTCAGGGGAGAAAGGGAGGAGGTCAGAGTGACCTTCTTGCTTCTGTAAGTTTCTCAATTGCCAAGGTGCCATATTTTGGGGTACTGTGTTCTGAGCCCCAACGTGCCTGTTTTTCTAAGAGTAATAAGAAGCTATTGAAGGATTTTAATCAAGATAGTAACAAGACCATCAATGCAGGTTGCAATCCATGTCTTCAGTAAGCATTCATTTCTCTAGTATTTTGGGGAGAGGGGAGAGCTTGTCTGTCCGATTTGGCTCCTGAGTTGTCCACACAAAAGTTTCCTTGGATTTTTAGGTTGCTTCCCACCTCTCTGTGCTGCCTCATTCCTGCTCAGTGCACTATAGTTGTAGATTGGACATTGGGCAGAGTCTCCTAATAGGCTACATCCCCCATATGGCCCCAGTAAAGGGCAAAAATGGAACAGGACACATTTTCCTCCTCTGTCCATTTATCCCAATAGTTCTACACTTTAAGACTAAATTTGCTGCATGGTTGAGAATTAAAGTGGAGAAAAGAAGAAATAAAATCTCAGAGAGGATAGCAATATATTTCTACCCATAACCCAAAGGAAAAAGAGCCAGTATGAATGTGGAGAAACGTGTCCAAATACCATAACCACATTTTTGCAAATGCTCACCCACCTTTTAGGACATCGTTCCAATACATGTAGATCTTGTTCTCAGCCCAGGATATATCTCTCTGCTCCAAGCGATTTCCATAAATCCAAGTTGTTTCACCTGTAATTGTGATCTAGAGTCCAGAAGGACAGTCCATAGTGATCTTTAACAGTCTACTTACCATAGAAACATCTAGGTGTGCATTGGCACTACTCTTACATTCCAATCTGAATTGCTCCCACCAGTACGAGTTGCAGAGAAGTCTATTTTTTCTGATTTCCCAATAGTTAACTGTTGGAATACATACTTATATGTACACACATACACTCACCCATAGTCTTTGGAGGACAAACACTATTTTGCAGAGACAGTCCAAACAAACCCAGTAGGAAGGAAAAGGCAATAATTCCCTAAGGTTCCATAATTTACAAGGTCACCTCTCTCATAATGAAGTTAGTAAGGCACATTATTATGCAAAGCATTGTTAGTGCCTTTCTTTTATCCCCTTCTCACAAATTGTACCTCCTTGAGCCTGCCAAGAATAAGAAATGGCCCATTACTAAGCCATATACCTCTTAATGGCCATTCTGTTAGCTACACAAAGACCTGGTTAGAGCTTGAAATTACCTTTTGAAATTTGCAATTAGCTATTAGACAAAGGCCATCATTCTCCCCAGCCTCTGTCTGGGGAGGAGGACCCCAGCGCTTGGGATGTAGGGTAAAGTGAGTATAGTCAGATTTGCATTTATATCAGAATATCCTGAGTGTGAAATGGAACATGATGGGGAAGAAGTGCAAGAGTACGTGCTGGGGATCAGGAGGAGAAAAAGGTCAGATACACTGTGGTGGTAAGTTTTCAGCCTCTTTTCCATCCTGCAGTGACCACCAGAAGCTCTACTGGGAGCAGGGCTGCTACCTGCACTCCCGACCCCTCACTGGTCAGTAGTTGCAAGGGAAAACCACATCTACCAGTTCATCAATCAGCATGCTGGTCTCCCAAGCTACTTGCTGTGGTGGCTTCTTCCCCCAGCCTCCATTCAAACCTGACAGGAGAGCATCTCACTTTCATTTTCTGAACATCACTTTCCATTTCCTGTCCATAAATCCTCTCTGACCACACAGCGGTGCAGAGTCTCTCTGAATCTCTTCTGGTTCTAATGGCCGCCCGATTTGTGAATCATTCTTTGCTCAATTAAACTCTGTTAAATTTGTCTGAAGTTTCTCTTTTAACAAATGGCACCCCCACAAAATCACCAAACAGTGATAGAATCTAAGGTCTGTACAAGCTAATATAATCTTTTCCTTATCACTTTCCAAAGGCAGACCCCATCAATGGAAAAAAAATTCAGAAATTCTGCATGTGATCATGACCACTATAAAAGCATTTGGATCAAATCGATATGACTGGAATAACTATGTGGCTTTTGTTCTAAAATTAAATTTGACAAATGACAACCCAGAAAGCAGAACCCTCTACACCTCAGATATTCTTCCTAAGAAATGAGATTTCAACTTTCCTGACACTAAATTTGGGCAGAGGTGTCAAATCATTATAATAACTACAAGCTGGCCCTGGCTAAAATAGTATTTCAGCAGCCTGCCACTGGCATATAATCAACTGCACACCCACTGCTGGACTTGATACACAATTGTGGCACTGAAAACTGATTAGAATGTACCTGTTGGTGCCAAGTATTGCAGTACAATAAATTAACCTTTGACCAGAATAATTATTTTTCCACTTTCTAGGTGTCTGAGTCAGTTAAGCATTATCAGATCAATACAACCATATGTTCACCTGTAACACTTGAGAAATTATTCCTCATTTGCAGAATAACTCAGGAGTGGGAAAATTGGCTATTTCAAAGTATTTGACACACTAAACAGTCCAGAAGTGCTTACCTATTTGCCGTACATTGAGATATCATATTTAAACATTGCACACAAAGTTGACCTGAACCAATGTTCCTCTGCAAAGTATTTTCAATTTTCTCAGGATTGTCAAGATCAATACTACCTTTCTCTATACCATATATCTTTTTGGCAGTAATTAGCTTTGTAGGATTGTTGTTAGAGAAAAGTAGGTTTCCATGGAGAAGAAGAAAGATCTATGAGTTATGTACATGAAAGCAATTTCAGGAAGAAAATGGTATAGAGTGGGCAGCTGCTCTATATAGTCTAGATTTATTCCTTTACTTAGGTCCTGATGTTTCCTATTTTTATATTTCTGGATTTTTAGCTAAAGTACAGCACTATCATTATTACATTGCCCATTATAGTCCATCTTTTGTAGAACTTAATTTATATATAAGGTTCCAGTGTTTAGGTTTATAAGTATTTCAGCTTATTTGCAGCTTACTTCTATAAAATCTCCATGGAAATATTACTGCAGGGCAACCCCTCAGGGCAACCCCTGTCTCATTTTCCAACAAATAAATGTAATGATACAAATGTAGTCTCCTTAAATAAGACCCCATGGGACCAAAATAAGTCACAAAAACTCAATCTTTAATTACAAACACTTTTGTTTATAAATATACTTTTTAATGTGAATTATGAATAAAGGTATAATTGTTGAAGTTTTATCCAGGGCTGTTAAGTACCATAAAAGAAAAAAAAAATTTGGAAGGAATAGTTAATGCTTGAGGACTTTAAATGGCCATTTAGCTTTGAGTCGAAGCACATACAGCAGTTGACTTGTAAGGGCTAGAAAACACATCAGCTGCTTCTCCTCTTCATTCCAGACAAATCCAAAAGTAGGAATATTTTGGCATGATGTATATTTTTCTAAACAAGACAAATAGCACATTTCACTTCATAGAAGCTGATGGAGTATAGTGAAAAAGGGCACATATTTTTGGAATTATTAATAGAAACAGACCATTTCAAACACCAGTTCTGTGACATCTTTGGAATCTGGGGCTCCCTTTTCTCAAGTATAGAAGGATAATGCCAAGTGGAAGAGGTTGCTGTAAGAATTATGTGAGATGTTTGTGAAAGCACCTGCCTCAGAGTATTTGTTCAATCTTCTCTGCTCCTTCACCTTTAGAGACATGATTTTTATTGGTTTTAAGTGGGGTTTACAAGAAGCCCAAAACTGCTTTCCCCAAGACCTACAAATTTCATAGCAAATATTAAGGAAAATAGGAATATAGTCATTTCATTTGTATAGTAATTAACTCATAAATATTGATATCCTCATACCTACCAAGTCCATCAGTTACAAATATCAGCAAATGCATGTCAGTTTTACTCTTTTTTGGCTTTGGAATGACTATAAAATGATATTGGCAACAAATTGATTTTTACTTAAGATGATTGAAATATGCAAAATAGTCTGATGAATGCTAACCTCATTATATTTTTTTTACTATAGGAAGAGATAAAAAATGGTTAATATTAGAGTTTGGTTATCATAAAAGTTAATATTTTGATGCCCTTCCTTAAGTGCAATGTATGCTTGCTTATTATAGAAAATTATAAAACACACACACCCACACAGTGTCCATATTCCCACACTCCCAGAAATAACTACTGCTAATGATTTGCAGTTTATTCTTCCAATATTTTTTCTACACAAAATTATACAGTATTACAGATTTTATCTTTACTTTGTTGCCGTAAATTAGCCTCTGGGAAAGTGTTGCCCAATTGATTCTGAGGTTCCTCAGGAAACTACCACACAAGCACCCAATAACAAGCATCTCCAACTGTTCTGTGAGCAGTGACCTTTGTAAGATTGTTCTTTGTAGCAGAAAATGTTAATTGCCTCTTAATAGCCTCCTCACCTTCATTTTTTGATGATAGAACACCCAGCTTTTATTTAGACACAAAGCTGCCCAGCTAAAAACTCTCATTTCTCAGCTTCACTTGCAGCTGGATGGGACCATGTTATTAGATTTTGGCCAATAGAGTGTGAATGTAAGTTATTTATGCAAGCTCCAGGTCCATGCTCTCCAAAGAAAAGAAGCCTGTCTTCCCTTTCCCCTTTTGCTTTTCTCACTGTCTAGAGTACAGATATGATAATGTCTCTGCCTTTGACAAAGAGATGAAATTTTCACATTGAGGATGGCAGAACAAGATGGAAGGACACTGGGCCCTTGATCTTGGAGACCTACCATGCCATCCCTGGATCACCTTTAATGGGAAAGAACTAAGTTTCTGTCTTGTTTAAACAACTGGATGTTTAGTACAACAGCCTAACCTCTATCTTAATAAATACATCCCCCACTAAGTAGAGTTGTTCCCTACTATTGATAACCCTCATCATCATAACTCTGGCCTTGAGAGTAGAGATATTGTTCTTTGTGATACTACTTCACTTCAAAAGTGGATTATGAAATGTCTCTGAATTCATCTGTTTTTCTCTTGAAGTGATCAGATGGTTTGCATAGTAATGTGTATCTTGGTCTCAAGACCACGTGCCCCTTCAAAAGTTTATTTGGGAACATGGTGTAGGGCACAGAATTCTAGTATTATAATATAGACCTAATCACTTCTTGTTTCAATCCCCCACCTCAGTATTTACTATCCCCCAATACACCTTTTCAGGGCCAACCAGCCTTTGTGGGAACTTCCTAGTCCTTGAACAGAAGGGGAAACAACCAGTCATGATCAACCTGATTCCTGTGGTCGTTCCATTTTGTAAGGATCTGGGTTTCCACAATTTTACTCAGCAATGGTTGACATTGCTGCCTTTCCTAGCCTCGAGTAGCATTGGGGCTAAGAGTGATCTTGCCTGGGCAAATGAGGGGAAAAAAATCATAACTAGAAAGCTCTTGCTCAGCCCTTTTCCATCTCATTCTTGACCCTCTCCTGGTATAGAATGCCATTTTTCACTGTTTGTTCTCACCATACACAGAGACACAACCACCTTCATTTTCCCCAAAGATTTTACTATGTATTATGTGAGTTCCTGAAATCTATCTAGCATTATAACTCTCCCGAGTTATCTTTAGATTTGCTTTGGGGGAAAGAAGCCAGCATTCCATGCTAGTTCACTATCTTATAGGAAGTTGGGTGTTCCTACACTACTTACTGCCCACCTTTTTCATATACTCCAAGCCTACTACCTAAAATTGACTGAATGTTTGTGTTCCTCCAGTATTGGTATGTTGAAGCCTTAATCCCAATGTGAAGGTATTTGAAGGTGGGGCCTTTAAGAGGTAATTAGGTCATGTAGGCAGAACCCTCATGAATGGGATTAGTGCTCTTATAAGAAGAGGCTTGATAGCTAGGTAGCTCTTCATATTATATGAGGATACAATCAGAAATCAGGAATATGCAACCCAGAAGAGAACCCTTGCCAGAATCTAACCATGCTGGCACCCTGATCTTGGACTTCTAGTCTTCAGAGCTGTGAGAAATACATCTCTGTTGTTTTTAAGCCACTCAGACTATGGTGCTTTGTGATGGAAGCCTGAACTGACTAAGCCACATCATTGTAAATCCTTTTCCAAAACCAACAAGTCAAATTACCCTCATTTGACCCATAAGCTACTTGATTCCCCAGGATGCCATAGATTTTACATACAACATGGTTAGAATTCCAGACCAGCCCAAAGCTAAATACGTGTCCATCCACACTCTATTATACAAGACTTTATCAATTGTAAACTTTCCCCATCCAGCTATATAATATCTGATCTGTTTTATGGAAGAGATTTTTCTGTATGTATTCATGAGTTGTCAGTTTCCATTAGGTGAAGGAACACTCTTTCTTTGTGACTGAGTGTCTTGGTGCATCTGTAACAGAATACCAGAGACTGGATAATTTATAAAGAAAATAAATTTATTTCTTGCAGTTCTGGAGGCTGGGAAGTCCAAAATCAAGGGGCCAGCATCTGGTGAGGGCCTTCTTGCTATGTCATAACATGGTGGAAGGCACCAAATGGGCACAGGAGAGTAAGAGAGGGGGCTGAACTCATCCTTTATAAGGACCCACTCTTGTGATAATGAACCCACTACCTCGATAAAAGCATTACTCCATTCATGAGGGTAGAGCCCTCATGATCTAAGCACCTCTTAAAGGTCCCACCTCTCAACACTGTTGCATTGGGGATTAAGTATCCAACACATAAACTTTTGGGGACACATTCAAACCATAGCACTGAGCTTGGGGTCCAGCATACTGAAAGGTTATTTATAACAGAATATGGAATGGTCAGCATATGGGCTCAGAAGTTCAAGTCCATGATCATCTGCTTTTGATCAAGGCATTCTTCCCAGTATACTTAGTGTTTAGACTCATGAGAAGAAATCATTAGAACATATTACTTGTACAGGCTTTTAAAGGTGGCTGTGGTAAAAAGCTGGGCTGTTGACTCAAGAAGCTCAATCATTTTGTTAGGCTGTGAGATTTTTTTTATATAGATGGAATAAGCATTCTAAAATTCTCCCATTGAGGTATGTTTCAACAAGTGTTTCCTGAACACTCCCAAAGGCTCTGAAGGACTCATGCAAAGAGGAACTTTTTTACCAGGAGGCAACCATGTCACACTTCTACTCACCGTATAAGCTTCTTTGCTTTCTCTCCTCTCTTCTCACTCACATTGCAATATTTCTCCTCATCTTACCAATTTTTCTACATTATTTTAACTGTTTCTATTTCTCCCTCCCCTTACTATCTGATCCTTTTCATATTTGGTGTAAGGGCTTGAGGACAATGTCTATCAGCACTTACAGGCTTCACAGAGGTTAACAGAGGCAGGTGAAGGGCAAGAGCCACATCTGCTAGAATTTATGTAGAGACTCAAGAAGGCTGAATTATCCCTGAGGCAATGGTGTGCAGGGGAAGAAAAGCTTTTTCAGGGGGATTTGAGCCAAGGTTGAGAGCAGGAAGGGAACTGTCCATGGTACTGCCCCGCCCCACTGATGGTCTCAAGAGCAGATAGAGGTGATCAAAGCAAACTTCCTCTGACCGCAACTACGTTGCTTCTCTTGTTAGTGGTAGTATACTCTTGTTTCCTTGACCCTCCTTTGTAGAAACATAGAAAACCAGGACATCAGCTGAAGAAGACCAATGCCTTTACTTCGTGGAGATCAATGTTCCACGGTAGCCATCACGTCATGGACGCTGGAAGGGAGAACTCTTTGCAGAGACTCCTCAGCCCCTATTTCAGGAATAACTTCTGGGACTGGTTCATCTATCTTTTGCTTTAAATCCTTGAAAGGATTAAAAAATGTGTACAAAATTGAGCTTGAGGGAAAAATGTACAAACAGGGATTATTAGTTAGAATAAGGTCTTTGACCTTTCACAAATTTGTCACTATTTAAGAAAGGAGAGCACACTAAAACATTTTTTCCACAAACTTATTTTATCTTATGTTGCTTTTAAGCATGTGTATTTAAGGAGAATTTTAAAATTCACGTCTTGAGTTTGTGTCTCTGATAACACATAATTCATCAAGATCTTGCTCTTCAAAAGCTATTTATTACTCAAGAAGTCATTTAAGTCATTTCAGAATCTTACCAAAATCCAACAAGAAGTTGTGTTTATAAAGGACACACAAACCTGGAACACTTGCACATTTTGTTTTAATCCAAATGCAAAAACCATAAGTATTTTGGAATGGGAGAGAAATTTAGCCTAACTCTTCTCTGTCAAGAAGAAAGGTCCAATGCAACATTATCAAAGAATACTTCCTGATAATCTCATCTGGACATGATGTGTGAATTCTTATGTTACACATATTCATTGTTCATGGTCATGTGTTATAATAACTTGTGTGTATCTTCTGTCTTTAATTAAGATGTCTAATATAAGAGGAAGAAAACCAGATATAAACTCAGATTATCAAGGTTTGAGTCCTGATATTCCCAGCTGTGTGACCTTGGACAAATCACTGAACATCACTGAACCTCACCTATTCTGCATACTTCATGAATATTTAACACATCAAAATGATAATAAATCTGAACATATTCCACAAACTCCTAAATGATAGTCCTAGGTAATTTCCATTTTCCATTAAACCCACACAATTTGTGCTTACTGTATTTATATTTACTATTTCAACAAGTATTTTATACTTAGTGTGTCAACAAGTACTTGTTCGAGTACATGACAGAAACGTCATGACAAAAGAGGAGAGAAACATGGTAAAAGGGAAAAAGTTTTATTTTCAACTGACATTTATTTTTGTGCCAAAGTGGGATGCCATTATCATAATAATTTTGTGCTGTTATGTATCCTGATGTGGCCATTTTTAAATAGAGGAAGGGAAAACCTAACAAGTCCTGGGAAGCTTATTTTTATAAAGGTCCCCATCTCATAAATTTTAGCATATTTTATGGTGAGTTGATTCAAACTATTGTATTTTTCAAAGAATATAACTACTTATTTTTTCTTAAATTATATATTATTTGTACTATGTAATATAGCATATAATGATACAAGAGACATTTTAAAATAAAATGTTGATTTTTATATTATATTTTTCCTAAAATTTTAAGTGACAATACATTTGAGAATAAGTAAGTCACTTGCATTTTTATGTTTCTCACAAAAGAGGAAGTAAATGTGTTTACCACTACAGGTGATCTCCCAATGCAAGAGGGTGCATTTTATTCTGGTTGTCAAATTTTAAGTGAAGGAATAACAGAGTGCAGACATAGTGAGAACACTCTCCCAGTAGCTGATTTTTTTCTCCAGTGGGTGATGAAAATTGAATCCCCAAATTGCTCCTTCTGGGCTTTTTACTAATTAACCTGACATCTGTGGTGAAGTGGAACATAGACAAACCTTGTTCATTCCCAGTCCCACAATTAAACCGCTGGTACTTAAGGTCAAAAGCTTTTCTCTGGAAATTTGAGGGTAAAATAATTTCAAATTGACAGAAAGTATAAAACAACTTTTTAAATATTTATACCAAAATATTCAGGAAACAGAGGTACTTTCAGGTATAGTAGAAATTGTACACCGAATTCACCATGATTTCCCACTCTATTTACTGTGATTTTCTCCATCTATGGATGACACAATCAAAGGATCCATGAAAATAGGATCATTCATGTAAAATAGTTCCTGTTATAGAGCATGGATGAGTGGAGTAATGAATGGTATGATTGGGATGTAATGTATATAAAGATGGGAGTGGAAAAATCAAGTGGGCAGAAATTTCTTGAAAGATTTAGGTAAGGAAATGAATTTCCTAAAAAAAATTGAAAGAATAATATAGCAAAAATGTTTCCTGCAAGGAGAAAGTGCTAAATTTCCTTCATTTGTGATACTATCACAAAGTGTCTGGTAATATAAGTGTCAGTGTTATGGAGTCCAGGCAGGCAAAACCATTGAGTAACCTGTGGCTTACCAGAAGGAAGGAAGTGAAAAGATTATGATGGGAGAAACTGGAGGCAGACTAGCCTTATATACAAATGAGATCATAAATGAAATGGAAGCATTGATTGGCAAAGGACATAATGCATTTGCTTTAAAATACTTCATAATTTTTTTAGGTAGAGGATTGAAACTATTTATACATGTAGCATGAATAAATCTCAAAAACATTGTGCTGAGTAAAAGAAACCTTACACAAAATAATACATACTATATGATCTCATTTATATGACTTTCTAAAAGAGGCAAAACTGATCCAAGGTGAAAAAAAATCAAAAAAGTAGTTGTCTCTTGGGATGGGGATTCAAACATGAATTGACTGGGAAAAATCATGATTTTTCTAGGGTGATGGTTATGTTCTATATTGTATGGTTTAATAGGAGTCTGGGCTACACAGGTGTATGTGTATGTCAAAACTAATCAATTGGTGCACTTAAAATTTAGGAATTTCACTGTATGTTATTTTACCCCAAAATAAGGAACTATAAATAAATGTACTCACTAATTCACTAGGTGAAGCATTTGGGGAAAATGTAGTGATATCTGCAACTTACTTAGAAATACACCAAAATATAAGAGGGATTGGTGGATAGATAAGTGGAGGGATGGATAGATATGCTATAAAACGAGTACAGGAACAGGTTAATTGTAGGATCTAGGTTTCAGACATATGAGTGTTCACTTTACCATTTTCCAATTTTTCTGTATATTTGAAAAGTTTTATGATAAAATGTTGGAAAAAAGTGGGAGGTGAGAGGGATAAAATAAAGTTGGCAAAAATGGCAATAACTGGTGCAGGAAGGAGACAACTGATCTATTCATTATACCCTTCTGGGTACTTTTCTATGTGTTTGAAATTTTCCATGATAAAAAGTTTAAAAATTCTCTCATATATACACATCTCTCCATCTATCTATCTATATACACACACAGACATGCATACATTAAGATGGGAAAAGTTTATCCAAATTGAATATAGAATTGTATTTAAATCATGTAAATATGATTATGTATTTTCTCTCATTTTCTATATTTTTGACAACACTATCTAATTTTGCCATAAAATAAGAGGAAAATGGGGAAAAATGGGCTCAGGTAGGAAACGAGAGAAATTAGATGAGAGGGTTCCAAACTAAAAATGCCAGCTCTGACAAAAGATGATCATAAATCACTCATCTTCACCTCAGTTCAATTCAACTCTTTATCCCAATCCCTCCCTAGAGAGGTGGAATCCCCAAATTGCTCCCAACACCTCTTTGTGGTGTTCAGAGTAGGAAAGGTAGTCATTAAGAATGTAGACTCTTGAACCACATGAAAAACGTGGTAGACACAAGTCAAAATGTAAACCTGCTACAGTTCTCCCCCTTCCCTCTTTCTTCCCAATTTAGCTTTGCCTCTCTTTCAATTGTGTTCAGGTAACATGTAAATATGCTACTGAATTGATAGAGTTCAAAAGTCCTAATTCTGCTAACTAGTCCTGATACCCACAACTTCTTCTTTGCTATAGATTCTCATTCCAAATACACTCTTTGATCAATAGTGCTTTTTCATCTTCAAGAAATGCCTTCACAAAACTAATGTTAATACATTATATCCTCATTTTTTTGATAGGACCAATATAAAAATGAGCATCTAAGGAAGGTCTCTGCAGTGGTTGTAGAATTGTATTGAAGATACTGTTCATTACATTGTTCAAAATTCCCAACCCATGTGGCTGGTTTTTCTCAGAGTTCTGGGCTGGGAGATGGTTGGTCTCTTCTAATGATTTGCTGTGTCTCCCTTTTTTAGATAGCTGTGTAACTCATATATGTTTCCCTTTTTGCCTTAGCTTCCAGGAAGCTTGAAGTTATTTGATTCATTAAACACTAGTCCGTATTGGCTCTGTGTTATATTTTAATTATTCCACCCCATATTTCCCATGTCCATCACAACCCTTGCTTCCATTAGTTGGTACTTCCTCTTTAATGATTATAAACTTGTTGACTTCATATTATCTAAGCTTTTGTAAATTTCTCTAGGTTTGGAAGTAGATCGAGAATACACGACAAATAATTTCTATTAATATAAAACCTACAATGCTATTAATAGTTATGTTACTCTAGTTCAATTTTAATGTAATGATATCCAAGCATGTTGCAATAAAGGATTATTTTAGCTAATATTTTGAGAAAATAAAGTCCTTTGTCATGTTATAAAGCCATCAGGAAGCAACTAAGAGGAAGAAAATATGCAAGTTTTGGAGTGATTTTATTTACAAAATCAAAAACCATTAAGGCCAACTTCCAACATGCCTTGCTGTTCATTCACTCTTTTCAGTGTACATGTGTTCTAAGTTTCTCATCACAATAGTTAGACTAACTACTGATCTGGAAACAGATCTCACTCCTCTCAACTGGATTTTGTCAGACAAAGAATGAATCTGATTCTAGGTCATCTCTCTTGGTGATAGTGCTGTCTCTCTGGGGATTAGAGCAAAAGCTCAAGAGTATGATAGAAAAAATTCAACTATCTAAGTTAGACTAAATATCTTTTAACTTTACCACAATTTCCTAAGTGTGTATTACCTAAGAGAAGAGAAAGGAAGAGTCTCCCACCACAGTTCACCTGGGGTAATTCATTCTTCCTATACATATAATCGCTAGGAGCTATAACTGACCCCCTGGTTGAATATTCAGAAGCAGAAAAGTGGGAGGGGCAAGATGGTGGACTACAAGCAGCCTGTAGAGGATGCTACTCTCGAAAAGAGGATTGAAAGTTGCAGGTGGATGCCCACCTACAGATGGGCCTTCTTGGAGAGATGCTTGTGAATCACCGGAGAAGTGATGGGGGATATTCAGAGTGAAGGAGGAGAACCCAGAAATAAAACCATCTACCTACAACCAAGTGATCTTTGACAAAACAGACAACAACATACACTGGGGAAAGGAAGCCCTATTCAATAAATGGTGCTGGGAAAACTGGGTAGCCACATGCAGAAGAATGAAACAGGACCCCTATCTCTCACCATATACAAAAATTGATCTAAGATTGATAAAAGACTTAAACATAAGACATGAAACCATAAAAATTCTAGAAGAAAACATAAGAAAAGGTCTGCTAGACATAAGCTGAGGCAAATAATTTATGACTAAGACCCCAAAGACAAATACAGCAATAAGAAAAATCAATAAGTGGGACTTAATTATATAAAAAACCTCCTGAACAGCAAAGGAAATAATCAACGGACTAAATAAACAACTTACAGAATGGGAGAAAATATTCACAAACTATACATCTGACAAAGGGCTAATATTCAGAGTCTACAAAGAACTCAACAAATAAGCAAGGAAAAAAATCAACCCCATCAAAAAGTGGGCAAAAGACATGAACAGAAGTTTTTCAAAAGATAGACAAATGGCCCACAAACATATGAAAAAATGCTCAACATCACTAATTATCAGGAAAATGCAAATTAAAACCACAACAAGTTACCACCTTACCCCTGTTAGAATGGCTGTTATTAAAAAGTCAAAAACAATAGATGCTCATGTGGATGCAGAGAAAAAGGAATGCTTATACACTGTGGAGAGCCTACAAATTAGTACATCCTCTATGGAACACAGTATGAAGATTCCTCAAAGAAATAAATGTAGACTTACTATTCGATCCAGCAATCCTACTTCTGTGTATTTAGCTAAAGGAACAGAAGTCATTTCACTAAAAAGACACCTGCACTCAAATGTTTGTTGCAGCACAATTCACAATTGCAAAAATGTGGAATCGACCTAAGTGCTCATCAATTCATGAATGGATAAAGAAAATGTACACACACACACACACACCCACACCCACCATAGAGTGCTACCCAGCCATAAAAAGGAATGAAATAACATCTTCTGCAGCAACTTGGATGGAACTGGAGACCATTATCCTAAGCAAAGTATCTCAGGAATGGAAAAACAAACACCACATGTACTCTCTAATAATTGGGAGCTAAATGATGGGCACACACCAGCACAAAGACATGTAAAGGACATTGGAAACCAAGAAGAACGGGGGAGGGCCTGAGGGGTAAAAACTTACCTGTCGGGTACAATGAACATTATTTTGTTGATGGGCACACTAAAAGCCCCAACTTAAGCATTATACAAAGTATCCATATAACAAAAACCTTTAGTATTTTGCAATAAAAAAGAAGCAGAAAAAATTAAAATATACAGAAACAGAAGAAAATGACTGAATAATTATATGATCTAGGAATAAAGAAAAGTATTCTAAACTAGAAAGTAAAAAATTCAAGTGGAAACTTCAGTATATATGTCTATATGACGATGTAAGACTTCTGTTTATCAAAATCAGAAACCAAACAACAAGCTGGGAATATTATATGCAAGAAATATGAGGAAAAGGTTAAAATTGTTAATCTATAAAGAGTTCACAGAAATTTAAATGCTTTTGATACATAAAGGAAATTATATAATTATAATATTCTTCCAACACGAAAATGAAAATTGGTAATAAATACTTGAAAAACTAGTCAACTTTACTGGCAATAAAAATGTAAAATAAAGCAATAAGATTTGTTTTGTGTCTTTCAAAATGGTCTGGATTTTTAAATAAGCGTATACTTAATACTGATGAAGATGCATTAAAAGAATCTCTCTCATTCACTGCAGCCAGGAATAGGAATTGGTGCCATCATTTTCAGGGACAATTTGATATACTTCAAGACCCTTGAAATATTAATGCCCTTTTACCTGATAATTCTACTTCTAAGCATATGTCCTAAGAAAATACTTAGAAACATGAATATTTGTACAGAGATTTATGAACAAAAATGTTCAGCATATTATTCTATCAATTTACAATGGAAGAGAACCAAAATTACACATCATTTTATTGGAATATAACCTAAATTCAATAATATATACATAGAATATTATATAGTTATTAAAATTATTTTACAAAAATAATTTAATGGAAAATTAATGTGTATTTTTAGGGAAAATAAAGACAACATAGAAACATTATAAAAGATTAAAAACCGTGCAAAATTATATTTAAAGCATGGGAAGAAATATGCTATAATGTTAACTATCTCTGAATAACAGGATTATTAGTGACTGTTATGCTGTTCTTTGTACTCTTCTAAACATGTAGTAATTTCATTTTTGAAAAAGTACTACTAAAAACCTAGAAGAACCTTTCTATTATCCAATTTTAACTCTTCCTCATATCATAAGGGAAAGTCCATTTCTCTTTGGGCTAAGACTTGCAACTTGTGTGGCTACAGAAATAATCAAACATTTCTCAAAATTCTATTGCCCTCATAATACTGTGGTGTACACTAGGACAAGATCCTCTTAATCTCTATCTCTTGAATATGAATTTCCAATCTAGGAAGTCAAATTGGATACTGAGAGGGTAGAAAAAACACAGTAATCAAAAAATAATAAAAAATTTTTCTAGAAACTCTTAAAAAATAGAATGCTAACACAAACAAAATATTGACAGCAAAACATTCCAAGAGGAAAAATAGCACTTTGTCTTTACAAATTTGAGTTCTGAAGCCAAAAAACTCTTTCTTTCAACTTAAGTGCATGGCTTATAATTATAATATGGTAATATTTTGGCAAATTGGTTAGCTTTTGCTGTATAACAAACCGGTCTAAAACAAAATGACTTAGAATAATAACCATTTATTTAGTTCACAATTGGCAGTTTGGGCTGGGCTCAGCTGAGCAACACTTCTGGTCTCTGCTGGGCTTACTCATGTGTCTGTAGTCAAGGTAGCCAGTGGAAGGCTGGTCTTGGATGGCCTGAGCTGGCATGACTTATTTCTTTTCCATGTGGTTTCTAGCCTCCAGCAGGGTTTCCCAGGCTTGTTCTCATGACACAGGGTAAAGTCTAAGAGGGAGAACAGAAACATGAACATTTGTGGACCAGGCTTAGACTTGACACAATATCATTTTCACTTTATCCCAGTCACCAAAGCAAGTTCCAAGGTCAGCTTAGATTCAGAGAGAGGGGAAACA
Organism: Avahi laniger; assembly: GCA_963575035.1. Lineage (NCBI taxonomy): Eukaryota > Metazoa > Chordata > Mammalia > Primates > Indriidae > Avahi > Avahi laniger. The sequence goes on along the minus strand of CAUYSK010092416.1, from coordinate 19,893 downwards.
GCCTCCATCTCTTGATAGGAAGAGCTGCAAAATCTCACTATGAGGATACCAACAAAGTGAAGAATTGTGTACTTTTGCAATCCACTACCTTAAGTTATGGCATCTAGGCAAAAGCACCCAATTTTACTCATAAGTATGGTTAAATAAATTAAAATATTTGACAGCTAGGAAACAGATTTTCCCTATAATCCACAGAAAAAATAGAATCCTGCAGTTTTCTGAATTTCAACTAAGGCATTATGCACAACTGAGGCATTACTTCTTCTTAAACTCTATCTTTCTTTGCAAACGTGATTTACTTTAAAAAAAAAAGAAACAAAAATTAGAAAGAATTCCCTTTATTTTATAATTGCATTTAATTTATATCAAAGGAGCACATGGTTTAAAAAGTCAAGTAGTATTTAGAGGCTTCTAACAAAAAAATTCACCTTATTTCAAACTTCCTCCACCTACCTGCAAGCATACGCGGGCCATCACATTTCCTAGAAGCAACCTCTTTACGGTTTTTTTTTTTTTTGTGCTCTTTCTTCTTTGGAAATAATATGCATATAATTTTTAAAACTTTGTTTATGTTAGATATTAGATATTGTGGTAGGCAAAATAATGTACTCACAAAATGTCCTTGCCCTAATCCCTGGAACCTGAAATTACATTACCTTAAATAACAAAAGATTTCACAGATGTGAGTAAAGTTGAAGATTTTGAGATGGGGAGATTATCTTGGATTATCTGGGCAGACCACATCTGATTCCATGAGTCCTTAAAAATGTAAAAGAAAGACAGAAGAGGATATCAGAGAGATGTTATATGAGAAAGACTCCCTCCTCCTTCCTCCCTACCCATTGCCATTGCCGGCTTTGAAGATGGAGAAAGGGGGCCATGAGCCAAGGAATATGGAGACCTTTAGAAGCTGGGAACAGCGCTCAGTTTATAGCCAGCAAGAAATCAGAGATCTTGGTTCTACAACCACAAGTAACTGAATTCTGCCAAAAACCAGAATGAACAGAAAACGAATTCTTCCCTAGGGTCTTCAGAAAGAAATACAGCCTGCCAATACCTGATTTTAGTTCAGTGAGATCCATGCTGGACTTCTGACTTCAGAAATGTAAGATAATAAATTTGTGTTGTTTTAAGCTATTAATACTAAATTTGTGGTAAATTTGTTATGGCAGCAGTAGAAAACTCATACTGGTGTTAGTTTCTTTGTAAAGAACATGAGGGTTTTAGCACTTGCACATTACGTATTGCCTCCTCTCCTGATTACATGGCAGTTATATCACAATTTTTAGTTAAATTTATATTCTGTATTTTTAAAGTTATGATATTGTAAAGAATGTTCACATATTAATCAAGAAATGTGTTATGATTACATTTCCTTTCACACACAATTTATTCCTTGTCAAATTCCACCCTCCCCATCTTTTCTGGCATTAGTAATTGCTTAATTTTCTCAGTTTTAATTTGACCTATGGCTTTGTCTTTTAACATCTGACAATAGCATTATAAAATGAGAAAAACTTCCATTAAAACAAAAAATGTCTAAGTTCTGAAATTACAATAACGCACCAAGGGCATGGACAGGAGAGCTGGCAAACCAGAGACACTCGAGGCTCTGCACCTTCTTGTCAATGTTTGTCATTCTATCCTACATGGTAATCACAGCAATGGACTTAACGTTGTAGGTAAGTAAATTGCCTACAAATCTGGCATTCAAATATTAAGAATTAGACATCTTTAATAATGCAGACTGATAATTTTCTATTCCACACATATACAAGCTGTTTTAATTATTCTAATACATAATTTAATATTATCATATATAACCATTCACCAGAATAGTGTTCGTTGTACTGATAGGTAGGTTTTTATCCCTCACCCTCCTCCCACTCTCCCTCTTTTTGGTTTCCAATGTCTTTTATCTCTTTGTACCTGTGTGTGCCCATCATTTAGCTCCCAATTATTAGAAAGTATAACCGAATAGTATAATCATTACAACTTCAAATATCAACTCCTTCTCCCTATTGCGTAAAGGCTCATTTACACTTTCCCTAGTGAAACAATGAATACTGTTACACAAATCAATGTATCAAAATGTAAACTATGAACACAAATAGTAGTCTTACAAACACACGTATTCAAAGAAAGAAGAATAAGTGCATCAGCAAAGAGGGATGAAGATGTGGAAGATGACAATGCCTTTAGGAACAGATGAGTGTTCAGAGAATGACTGGGGACCAAGGATGAGGCAGGAGATGAAGCTAGGAAGTTAAGCAAGACAGAGCATAAAGGTTCTTAGACCATGCTAAAAAAGTTGGGATTTTATTGGGTTAATATTTGACAATCCATTGGATTATATTAGGCTGGATAGTAACATAATCAGATTTGCCTTTTTGAAAGCGTGTTCCAGTCTGGTAGCTTTACGTTGGATGAGTTGGAGGTAAGAATGAATGGAAACAATAAAGCCAACAGGGAGGTGGTAGCAATACACCATGTGAGAGTTGGTGAGGGCCTGAGCTAAGGTAGGAGATGGATTTGGAGAGGAGAGTGGTTTGAGTAAACACTGTATAATTAAAAGTGATAGGACATGGTGAGGTCAGCAATTTGTATTAGATTTTATATGATTCAATATATCCAAATCAGTGCATTCATTCTGTGTCATTTTCAGCTCTGATTTCTCCCCTTCATTCCTTACTCCAGTCAGGTGTGCCTGTTTTGTTTTCCGTCTATGGTTCTAACTTCCTCTGATCCTATCTCAGTCTTGGCTATATCTTGGCTGCACCTTTAGTCACCTGGGGAGCATAAAAAAATATTGTTATCTGAGATTTTGATATAAATGATCTGGGATGTGACCTGGTAATTGGGATTTTTTAAAAAATCCCCAGGTAATTCAAAATGCAGCCAAGGCTGCTGAACACTGATATAAGTTATTGGTTGTGATAGAAGCTAAGGATTTGCAAGAACTTCTGCCATTGGTTGTTAGGGTTCTTCCAGCTCACTCATCACTGGCCAGAGGTTTTAACAGCTCATCTTACTTTCATTCACTTTGCCTGATCACTGGCTTTGACTTTTCCCTCAATTTCTTATCTAACCCTCTGATAAGTCAGTCTTAGCTGCAAGAATGAAAACGAATTCTGACTAATTGAGGCAGAAAAGGAATTTATTTAAAGGATACTGGAATTTTTCAGGAGAGCCATAGAACCAAGTTTGGAGTCATAATCAATGCCTGATATAACATTTCAGAACTGGATTACATAGCCAACACACCAATGCTGGACACTACACTACTGCTTGGAGCTATGGCCATAGCTACTCCAGGAAAATAGTACTGTCTGCACATGAATGAATTTCGTATAGGTCTTGCTTCTTTGTCCATTAGTTTCAAAATCTGGAGAGAGTACAACTGATTGATTGGAAAGCATATGACCACACCCCAGCAACAAAGGAGGCTGGGAAAGTGAATGTCTGGTGTTTTTAGCTTCTATAGTGGTAGGAAAACTCAGTAGTAGGTCTTATGTGTAGGAATTTCCCATATGTGGAAAAGAATTTCAGGTTTATTCTGAAAAGGTGAAAAAGAGAATGAAGAGTTATTACTACCCTCCCCCCATTGTCTGGATATTCCTGCTTGCCTTATTTCTACACAACTATTTTCTTAAAACTTAGCAGCATGAATAGGCATTCTTTCCTTCTTTACTTCATTCAATACTTATTTGACATCCATTACATGTGCCTACCACTTCCTCTTTTCTACTAAAACCTATATAAGCTATGATTACAGTGCCCTATAACTCTTCACTGACTTTGGAAGTATCATTTGTCTAGGTTTCACATTCTCAGCTCTAGCGCGATGCTTGTTGAATGAACCAATGAATCAATACACCAGGCTTTGGTTTAGGAGCACTGATTCCTTGATGCACAAGGCTTGGACTCTTTTCTCTAGAACTTTAGTTTAGTCTTTGGTGACTATGATTGACTGCCATTATTGGCCCTAATTCTTCACGCTTCCCTGTATCCAATTTCTTTGCCATGTGATTTTGCTATTCCTTCCACTAAAGGAACAGATGTTTCCCTTTCTTACTTAACTTTGGACCAAGCCATGTGACTTGCTTTGGCCAATGTAATGGGGCAGTCATGATGGATCTGAGCTTAGACCTTAAGAGATCATACATATTTCCACTTGACCTCCTGAACCTCTACCATTGTTATAAGCAGTACATGCTCCAACTAGACTACTGATCCAGAGAGGATGAAAGACAACTGGAGCATAGCCACCTCAGTGGAATGTGGATCTCTGAGTTTTGGGGTGGTTTCTTACATAGCACTATTGTGGTTGTAGCTGACTGATATATTTGATAATGATGAACTAATAGGGAACTTTTAGATGACGGTACGACTTTTTTATATCTTTGTACAATTACAAAATGATGTCCCATGCTAATATATTAAGCTAATGATCTACAGAAGGTCTTTACTTTGGTCCCTGAATGTTAAATGTTGTTGTTATATGATTTTGAATATGACTACTTAAGAAAACTGCTCCAAGAAATAGGACTGAAAGTAGAAACAGACAGAAAAAGCCCTTAAATTATGACAGATCATCATCATCATAATCATCATTGACATTCTCTACTATTTGAGCACTTACTATGTTCCTAGAATAGCAGTATTATCTCCACTTTCCAGGTGAGGAACTGAGACTAAGAATGTTAAATAATTTTCCAAGATCACACAGCTAATACTTAGAGGATTCAAGATTTTTTCCCAGGGCTATCAGATCCCATAGTCCACACTCTAACCATGTACTTGATACCTCAACCAAGAAAGAATGTTAATCCATTATCAAACAATAATGCTAATATGTGTATCATATTTTATGAAGTATTTGCACAGATACTATCTCATTTGTTTGTACTATATCTTTGTGAAATGGAAACTATTATATATATGGTGATTTAAAAGATAAATACCAAAGTTCTGAGAAATTATATGATTCTAGCCAAAAATAAAATTACTGAAAGTTCTGGCATTGGTTACAAACTCACAAAAGATGGGAAACATATGCCCTGGTGCCATAAAATATTTGAAAAATAAACCTTAGTACAAATAATTGAGAACATGGTGAAAACCCTGGAATAATTGGTTAAAATATCTGAAAAAAAATCTAATAGAAACAACTAAGCCAAACAACTGAGTCACTCATTGCTAATGAAGATTTTAATTCACTTTTCCTATTCAACTGATGTACAAAAAAGAATAACCCTAAACGTATTCTGTTGATACTCTCAGAATACATTCTAAATTAGTTATTTTTCTCACATTAGACTTCTAATTATTTATCTCTGCTTCATTTCAATTTTACTTAATAAAGACGTGGGGGTTTTGCTTATTACATTACTCTGTAAACCATTGCGGGCCACCATAATGTATTTCATTTTGCCTTTGTTTCTCCCCTCAAAAATATTGTTGTACAATGCCATTTAATTGACAAGCTGTTAAAAGTAGTTTACAATAGTAACAAGTGAATTTCTCTTTCTGAACATTATAATGCAAGTGTTCTATTTTTTAAAATAAAGATTCATGCTTTGATGAGTATTCTATTTTACATTTGTCTCTTTCAACTTTTCTAAAATGGAAATAAAATTGTCAATCAAAAGAACAATATTGAAGGTAAATTTTAGGCAAAGAATTTGCAAAGGCAGAAACATTAACAGAAGGAGATGAAGGAAGGACTATTATATTTTTAAGAAGAATAAGTCACTAATGACATTATCTATATCTTGAAATCTAGGTATGATTATATTGGTGGTTTCACAAATCTCTCCTCACATAAAGTCATCTGGAAATAAAAGTCTATCCTTTTTTGCCATGAGTGTAATTTAGTAGGGGAGAACTGACCCAAGAATCAAAAGAAAAGAGCTGTATTTAAGGTTGGGCGCAGAACCCTTAACATTAATGAGATCTTGGGCAATCTTTTCAATTTGTCAGTGCAACTGGTTCTCCAACTTTTGCTATGGAAACATATTTTGGATTACATAAATCATTTTGTAAACCTTTAAAGACCAAAGTATCCCCCATTTAAGTTGGATTACTCCAGAAACTGACTCTAAGACAAAATTTCAAGTGCAAGGGGTATATTTGGGATATGATCCCAGGGAACATGGGTAGAGAGCAGGCAGGTGAGACAGGGAAGGGAAGAAAGCCAATATGGGGTTTGTTGTCACAGCAGTTACCACTGTGGAAAACTGGATGTCAATCCCTCTGAAGGACTCTGGGGACTAGTATAAGAACATGCCTCTGAGTTATCCCAGCTGAGGTGTGAGGGTTATGGTATTGATATACCAATTCCTGTCCATTATCAGGTGAAGGGCTGCTTCTGAGGCAATAAACTAATACTGTGGCACTTCTGGCTTGCTGCTGGGCAGACCAAGTGCTTCAATGACCAGACAAACGATCATTAGGTAGAGCCATTATTTTTGCAGTAAAGCAGCCTTTGACGATGTGTGAAAGTAAGAGCTGAGAGAGTAAGAGCGAGGCACCATGTTTTCCACTAGATTGCTAGATTTTTATTCAAAAGGTAGAATGGACATTAGTCATTTTTTTTTCTGTCCAGTATCTGAACCATCCTCCTGTATTTGAACAATTACCTACTACATGAGTTTTGGAAAAGGGTAGAGTCCACCTTCTAGCATGTAAGATGAAAAGGGAAGATACTTACTTTCCAAGCTTCCCTTGCAATTAGGACTCCACTAATAAGCTGTTCCTTTTTGAGATGATGAATCCAGAGTAAGTGACACAAAGAAGCCAGGGTAATGGAAAACTAAATCTGTGGCATTGGCAGTGGCGGCAGCAGCCAGTCTCCAGAGCAGCTGTGACAAGAGGGCAAGGTCAGTGGTGCTGCCTTGTGTTTAGAATTTTCAGCGGCAATGGTGCAGTCTCCTGAGTATAGTGTTTGGCAGTGGCCACAGTAGTATCCTCACTAGACACTTCCTTAGACTCCCTTAGTAATGTTCATTTTCTGTACCTTATCCTTCTGTCTTCCTGGTGATTCTGTGAGCGACTATTGACTTACCAATACTTGTGATATTTGCTTAGGTTATCCGGGGTTAATTTCTATTACTTGCAACTCAATATCTTAGCCAACACAACAGGTCTGGGGTGTGGCCCAGGAACTGCTATTTTTAACAGCTTGTCAAAATGATTCTAATGCAAACTTTAAGAACCACTGCTCTGGTTTCTGTTTTCTTAAAGGGAAAGTAAGCATAATAACATATGCTCACTAGAGCACTTGTGATATTCAAATAAACTAATTATCAGAGAGAAGCTTCAAAACCATGAATAAGATAATTTCACAATTGGAGGCATCAACTAAATGATGATTTTGAAGTAATTTGCCACCCAAAATGAATGGATTTCATTATAACATTCCAACTGTTTTGTGAAGAAATCTATTTAAATACTGATCTCTTACAGAGAACTACTTGGCCATCCCTGTCCCCAAATACTTCTAGTGCCCACATTTGGAGCCAATAGGTAGAATGATTACGAAAACATCCACAATTCTTCACCTTTCCCTGTGTCCAGTTCCTTTATGATGTGACTTTGTCACTCTTACCATCAAGTGGAGGAATCTAGTTCTGTACCTTTTGCTCTGGGTTGGCTTTGCAGCTTACTTGGGTTGATGTGGTAGAAATGACAGTATGTCAGTTTTGAGCCCAGTCCTCAAGAGATTTTGCATATTTCCACTTTTTCTCTTGGAACCCTACTAGGTAACATCAGAACAAACACAAGCTAGACAACTGGAGGATAAGAGACCACACAGAAGGGAGAGCTGAGATGCCTCAGCCAATAGTCAGCCAACCCTTAGAAGCAGAGACACCTAGCTGACCTAGGCTAAATTGCTGACCCACAGAATTTTGTTACGTCAATTAAATTATTGTTGCTTTAAGCCACTACCTTTTGGGGTGGTTTGTTATGCAACAATACATAGCTGATACTACACCCCAAATACCTTTTGGGTTCCATCTGACCACTTGGGCCCATGGGAAGGTTGATGAAGGAAATTCTTGGTATAATTCAGGTATCCAACATCGTGTAGTACATATTATGTAGTGGCTTTGATGCTATCTTACTCTAACTTACACCCCACTTTTCAGTAATTGGGTCCCTGATTTATCACTCTCTACCTGGGTAACTAAGTTCTCTGCCCAATACTTCCATCACATTTTCATGATTAGGTTTTTGTGAGAGATGCCCCAAATACATATCTTGCAAAATTATCAAATGGTCAACTTTTAAAATCAACATTCATCTAAAGCTCAATATCACCATTATGGTATTAGCTTTTGGGATAGATGATAATTATTACAATTGTAAATTTAATAATACTATTAATAATTTAGTGGTTATATTTTAAATTTGTAATGTGTCACAATGATAATGATAATATATTTGTTAATAATATAATCATTATTAATCAGTAATAATGATGAAACAAATATTTAAATGATAATATAGTGCAAGAATAATAATTTTCTTAGTACTAGTTTGTTCTCATGATACCAAATAGTTTTTCACTTTCAACTGAAGTTAGTAGAGGAACAATAAAATTTTTGGCTGCCTTTGCCAATGTACGATATTGATGGTGATGTTGCCACCATATTATTATGCTTTTCTTCCTTTCTATTATAACAGTAAATGGCTAAGATAAAGATTTATTTTCTTTTTAACTCCTAATCTTGATGATTGGCTTATGGTGATAATGCAAATGCGTTAAAGCAAATCCCACAAGTAGAAATATTGTGCACTGCTTGAAGAAGTTTTCTGAATATTTTCAGAAGCAAAGATACAATTGACTGTTTATTTCTAATACTTTCTATGCATTTGCTAATTGGAACAATAACTTGAAAAAAAATTGTCTCTAAACCTTGAATCTGGAATGGAGTAAAATGATTGGCTTTGGAATTAAGTAATTGGCTTTCAAGATAAAATATTCCCTGAATTTCCATTTGCCATTTCAGCTTCCATTACTTGCATACCACTCCTACCATCTTGGCTGGAGAGGAATGACAGAAGTGTCTTTCTATCAACTGATAAATAAGAAACACTTTCATTCTCAAGGAACAATGTTATTTTTTTCAACAAGTTCAAGCAACTTTATGACTTTCTCCACGTGAAACCATCAGTTGTTATTAAGTACTATAATGTTATTATTTAGAAAGTACGGTGTTAAGGCTTTCTTATAGTCAAGATGCCTTTTTAAACATATAGCAGTGGGTTTTCCATCATGCTTGGACATCTTGTAAAACATATGGCAAGGCAGTTCCAAAACAGCTTCCATCTCTATATAACATTCCAAAATCTCTTGTATGATGTGAAGTCTGTCTCTTGCTAAAGAATGATGGACGTGTCTCACTATCTTTCTGTAGTCTATAATTTCTTTCTGAATGCACAATCAAAAAGAGTAAACAAAACACTGTATGATTATGGGTTTTAAATTACACATAACTTTCAATATTTTTGTCAGATTCTCGAAGACAACTGTATGATAATTTTATTCACTGATTTTCCATCCTATAAATAGTTTTTCAATCAAATATGGTATGCTAGTGGTTCTGTAAAAATCCTTGGCAAGCAAGTAAAGTATAAGGACAATTAAATTCATTGTTGATCCATCAAGTTGTTACACTTTAAGGAGACTTCTGCTGATTTCTAAATTACCAATTGGCTAATGTACAAGATACAGAGGTCATATATTCACTAGATTTTTTCATGGATAGCAAATATATTTCAGAAATTTTTTTCAGTAATGTGTTTTCTAGATGAAACTTTGTACCTAAGATTTTTTTAAAAGTCAAAATTCAGAGAACCTAAACATCTGCACCCCCATAATATGCTGAAATAAAAAAAAAGAAAGAAAGCAGGGACAATTCTATGAAAAAAAAAAAAGAATTCTTTCTCTTCAACCCCTAAAAATGACTGGCACTCTATACTGATAATTTAAATAGGCTTTTTTGTTTAAAAATTTTAGGCTTTGAAGACTTAAACCTATAAAAATAGTATTCTCAAATGTATTCTTTTAAAATCTCTTATTTTGAAGTTTGATGGTGAGAACTTTTGTTGGGTTTTGTTGGGTTTGGGGTATCTCATTTTTCTCTAACATTAATTCTTTGTATCTTTTATATTCTTTATTATATCAGGATAAAAAATTATTTATTAAGTTGATTTTTAGTTTACTTTTTAGTTTTTCTGCTTTTGATAACTTCAGGTGGCAAAATTAACATTCAGCTTTTAAATCATACTCCTAAGATGTGATGAATTCTCAATAAGACTTTTTGTTCTTGAAATCCTCTGCTTAAATGGAAGTAAGTAGCTACATCTTAAATTCTTAAATTTTAAGTTCTTAAAATTTAATTTTATTTGGTGTTATAATTGTTCATACACCAAACAATTCTACAAAAATTAGAATTAATATGTAATCTAATCTCTATTTCTCAGTCTTTTATTATTCAAATTTTATAAATAATTATTACTCAAGAAAAATGTCTGATGTTATTTTCTTCATGCATTTTCATATTTGTAACAACTGTCAATCTTCTCCCTCATTCATTTAATTCTTTGAAAATTTTTAATAACTTTTTTGTGCATGAAAACTAATAGCTTTCATGATCATCATTAATTATTGCAGTATTTTACTTTCACAATAATAAATACACATTTATACAATTACCTATTAGAATTTCAACAAATAAAACACACAAGGAGACTGTAACTTCATGTTACACCTAGAATGCTTATCTATATTTGAAATATTTGAAAGTGAGTATTATGAAATTAACAATAAATCCCAATAATCTATCTTACTGCCATTGTACTATAATTTGCATCACTATCGTTGTTACACTAAGTATATATAATGCCAATTGCACAATCTTTCAAATGATGTTAAAGTAGGCAAGTGGCTATTTAGCCTTCCGAAGGCTGAAGCCAAAGTCCAAGTTGAAAACCAGATTTTAGCTGAATTCCCATGTCAAAGTCAAACTTTCATGCCTCCTTGCTTTGAGTATTTTAAACCTCCATCTCAAAGAATAATTTTAGGAAGATTATTACATTTGCATAAAGGCATTTATGTACATGTAATGCAACATCTTCTATACGGAATCAATACATTATATGTTCATAGATTTTGAAGGTTGAACTTGAAAATTGAAAATCCCAAGTCCTCCTTTGTTGGCTACATACTAAGGAATGTGTGATAGGTAATGTCCAAATATAGTTACCAGCAATTCCTCCCCAGCCTATATACCTATGCTATTCTCACTTCTCCCATTAAGAAGTAGAGTCTATTTGCCTTTCACTTGAATGTAGGCTGGCCAGTGACTTTGCCAGTTCCAGGCCTAGCCCGGTGTGCTCTTCCTTATAGCTCTCATGCTATAAGGAAGTGCAGACTAGCATGCTGGAGAAAGAGGATATGCAGAAAGGCCCTAGATGATGAAGAGGATAAGCTGCCATATAGAGAGAAAGACACATTGGGTAGAACTAAATCCTCAATTGACAGCCAATACTAAGACTCCACAATGCAAAAGCAGCCATCTTGTACCTTCCAGCTCCAGCCTAGTCCATGAAACCACATGAGTGATCCTAGCTGATGTTCATGGAACATAAGAATCACCCATTCAACCCATAGAATCATAAAACATAGTAAATAGTGATTGTTTTAATCCACTAAGCTTTGGGGTGGTTTGTTATCTATCGATGAGTAACAAAGATAGACATTTGTATCTAGTCCCAAGTCCTGCCAAAAAAATATTTAGACATGTGACATTGGCTTTGAGACTGGGCATAAGGCAGGAAGTGGAAGAACAGTGAAGAAAATGCTACTGGAGACTGGTAAAGGGGGAAAATCAGTTATGCATTGGCAGAATATTTGGCAAGATTCTTGCCTAGAGTAACTTAGAAGATAGAAGGGAACCAGATGATCTTATGTATCTGGCTAAATTTTCAGAAAGAATGTTGAAGATGCCAGTTGACTTCTCTTAGCCCCATGTAATGTATTGCAAGAGAAAGGCAAGCTACAGAAAAAAAAAACTGTTAAAGTTTTTAATAAGAATTTAGAAAAACTGTAGAGGATTCAAGACAGTCTTTTCAATTGGTAAAAGATTCTCAGTTTGAAAGAAACTCAGGGAAAGCATTAAATTTAAGATGCAACCAGTTAATTGTGGCCTCAGAATCAAGATAAAATCAAAAATAAGACTGAACAATTTAATTCAGTCCCTCAAAAAATCATCTTTCATCTAGACAAAGGGGCTTTTAAAATTCAAAATGCCATTGTGCCAAAACGCTTTGATTTGCAGCCTAATGTAGAGAAAGCTTGTTAAGAAAAGATTTTTAGGTGAAACTTTCGTTTAATGGAATAGATTATAACTTGATAAATAGAAAAACTACAAGGTCCCCCAGAGTATAAGGGCACTGACAACATGTGGCTGGGTAGATTTCAGAATTGCTATGGGCCAGTGACTACTGTGTGCTTTCCATCCCCTCCTTGGATGGATGGGTCTTATCATGATCTTCCTGCCCCTGTATCACTTTCATATGTTGGGGGACAGATAGCATGCATTTATTTTATTTTTTTATTTCAGCAGCATGCATTTTTAATTTATAGTTTTCTTGTTTGAGAGGAACTATACTTGAGCAACTACAACAAAGAAACTGCACCTAAGGATCCTCATCCTCATCTGAAATAGTTTTAGAAGATGAGACCTTGGACTTTGAGCTAATGCTACAGTGGTATGACATTACTGAGGATGGTATTGAGTGCATTTTGCATATGGAAGGGATGTGGGTCGTTGTGTCTAGAGGGTGAATTGTGGTAGATAGACTCTAAATATGTCCACAAAAATTACTCCTTTCTCTGTACTTGCATGCCATTCCTCTCATAAGGCAGTAGAGTCTAGCTTCCCTTCTCTTGAATCTAGGCTAGTCTGTCAATTTTTTTTGACCAAAAGAATATAGCAGAAGTTCCACTGTGCCAGTTCTGGGCCTGGGACTTTAGTTTATGGTTTCATTCCCTTGGAACCCAGTTTCCATGCTGTAAGAAAGTCCCAGCTATCATGCTGGAGACAGAAGATATTTGGCAAGGCCCTAGTAGATGAGCTTCCATGTGAGAGAGATCCCACATGAAGTAGAATTAACACACCCAGGTGACAATCAGCATCAAGACCCAAATGTTAGAAAGAAGCCTTAATGTATCTTGCAGATCAGAGCGGGCACTAACTGAATATAATCATATGACTGAGTCTGACTAACACTAGAAAGAACAAAGGAATTGCCTAATCAACACACAGAATCATCATAAAGAATGAATTGCTGTTGTTGTTTAAACCACTGAGTTATGAAGTGGTTTATTATATAGCCATAGGTGGAAATGCAAAATTCTTTATGTGGTAAGAAAAAAATATTAACTATATAAAGAAGCATTACAAATTTCCTGCTATTTATGAAATTAAGTTGGTTAAAATATACTCCTTTAAGAGAAGATGTACATTCCTTTTGTCAAAATTAATTTGTGCCACTTAAAAAACCTTTGGATGATATGAAACTTTAGTTGAGAAACTCCAAGTCGAGAATGTACTATAGTCTTAAAAAAAGAAAACTCCTAAGAGTCATAAGTCAGCAAGATGGCAGAATAGGACTTTCCAGCACTCATCCCACCACAGAAACATCAATTTGAACAACTAGTCACATGTGAAAATGCCTTCACATTAGTTAAAGAAAACAAGTAAGAGATTATAGCACAGGAGTGTAGTACAGAAATAGGAAAACACACATTGAGGAGTGTAGGAAGGACGGTTTTACATTACCCACATCACCTCTCCTCTCAAACCTAGGCAGCACAGCATGGAGAGAGATACTGTCTGCTTGCAGGAATGAGAGTAGCGGGCAGTGGACTTTGCTTCAGAATCTAATACTGGGCCAACCAAAATCCAGTGCCATGGAGGTCTCCATGGCCCCAGACTCTAGGCACATGCCCTCAGACTGAGCCTCAAGGTCTTCCCAAATACCAGACTGGATCCTGCAGCCCCAAGATCCAGTCCTGCTCCAGAGCCACACTGGCACAACATCCTTGTGCTCTGGACCACCCCCAGTGCTGGGATGGTCCTCATCATCCATGATTTCAAGCCATCCTCAGCCATCCACAGCCTTAGTTAGGAGGCTGGCACTCGTGGACACAGCCTCCAGGAAGGCTCCTGTGAATACAGGCTCCAGGCCAATTCCTGTGGCCCCAGACTCCAGGCCTGCCTGGTTTCCAAACCAGCCTAAAGTCAGGTTAATCAATATGGCCCAGATCTTCAGGCCTTCCCCAGTTCCAGAGTAGTATCTGTGGACCTATCCTCCAGAACAGACCAGCAGACCCAATGTCTAGATCTGTCCAGGCCTATCAGAGCAGGGGTACCTATACTTGTATCAGAAAACATAATTTTTTAAGTCAAAAACTATAAAAAGAGACAAAGAAGGTCTTTGTATAATGATAAAAGGATCAACTCATCATGAAGATATAACAATTGAAATATATTAATATATGCACCCAACATCAGAGCACCTACATATAGAAAGCAAATATTAATATATTTTGAAGAGATAGATCACAATACAATAATAGTAGAGGACGTCAATACCCCATTTTCAAAATAAACAATCACCTAGATAGAAAATCAATAAGGAGTCTATGGCCATACCACCCTGAACATGCCCGATCTCCTCTGATCTCAGAAGCTAATCAGGGTTGGGCATGGTTAGCACTTGGATGGGAGAAAATCAATAAAGAAACATTGGAATGGAACTATACTTTATACCAAAAGGACCTAACAGAGATATAGAAAATATTCCATGCAATAGTAGGACAATAAACACTCTTCTTAAGTGCACATGGAATATTCTCTAGGGTAGATTATATCTTAGGCTACAATACAAGACTAAACAAATTAAAGAATATTTAAATCATATCAATTGTCTTTTCCAACCACAATGATATGAAACTAGAAATCAATAATAAAAGGAATAATGGAAAATTCACAAATATGTGGAAATTAAACATGTTCCTAAACAACCACTGAGTCAAATTAAAAAGAAACAAAAAAGTATCTTCAGAGAAATAAGAATGGACATAAAACATACCAAAATTTACAGGAAGCAACAAAAGCAATTCTAAGAAGGAACTTTATAGCAATAAATGCCCACATCAAAAAAGAAAAAATATCCCAAATAAACAACCTAATGTTATACCTCAAGGAACTAGAAAAAGAAAAACAAATTAAGCCCAAAATTAGTAGAAGGAAGGAAAGAATAAAGATCAGAGCAGAAATAAATGAAACAGATTAGAAAGACAATAGAAAATATTAACAAAACTAATAGCTGGCTTTTTAAAAAGACAGACAAAATCAACAAATTTTTAGGTAGACTAAGGAAAAAAGACTCAAATAAAATCAGAAATGAAATATTCAGAATCAGAATGTATGGTTGATACTACAGATATACAAAGGATCATAAGAGATTATTATGAACAAATATACATCAATAGTTGGGATAACCCCAGAAGAAATGGATAAATTCCTAGACATACAATCTACTAAAACTGAATCACAAAGAAATAGAAGATCTGAACAGATCTGCAATGTGTAAGGAGATTAAATCAGTAATAAAAAGTCTCTCATGAAAGAAAAGCCCAGGACCTGACAGCTTCATTGCTGAATTTTACCAAACTTTTAAGAACTAATACAAATCCTTCTCAAACTGCAAAAATGGAAAAGGATAGAATATTTACAAACTCTATTCTTCCTCAGCATGATTTTTAAGGCAGACATAAATGTTTATCATGAGTAATTTTAGTGACAGAAGAAAATGTTTATGACTTGATATTAACCAAAAATAAATAGGTACACAACAATTTTATGTAAAATATAGTTTTACCTGTATGTAAGAATATGCAGGGAAGGAGATGTAAGAATATTAACAGTGATTATCTTTGAATTTTGGTGTTATTGAATTTTTGTCTTATTTAAAATTGTTTATGGTGTCCATAGTTTTACGATAATGTATTACTCTTGCTATCATAAGAAACATTTAATTGAATTGACTACTGTTGCCCTTGCAAATACAAACATATAACTATCTGAATGTTAAAATCTTTAATATGTTTTATATATATGTAAGCTCTGTTCTGATTGGAAATCTTGCAGGGGATCTCAGTTTGTATGCCCAAAACTAGCCAAACCTAAATCACTCTGATGCTAGAATTTCCCCAAAGACAGAGACATCACTAGTGAGTGATTTTATTGGGGAGAACTTCTTTCCTGGAATCTGAGTCGGAAAGATATTCTGCTAGCTCATTCTTCACACCACTAAAACAAAAACCAAAAGAAAAACAAAATATGTGCCTATGAAATATAATGCTCAAATCAAATAATAAAATATGCTCATTTAAACCTATTTCACATCCTCTCATATCATCAAAAGAATTTTTTTTTCTTTAGATGCTTTTCTAGTTGTGTGAGTGTGAGTGAGTCTAACTCATTTCCCAGTATACATCTGTCTTAGTACCTTCAGGATGCTATAACAGAATAATATAGACTAGGTGGTTTATAAAAAATGAAATTATTTCTCATAGTTTTAGAGGATAGGAAGTCCAAGTTCAAGGTGCCGGCAGATTCAGTGTCTGATGAGGACCTGCTTACTGGTTCAAAGATGGCCATTTATTTTTTGCTGTGTCCTCACCTGGCAGAAGGGGTGAGGAAGATCTCTGGGGTCTCTTTTATAAAGATGCTAATCTCATTCATGAGGGCTATGCCCTCCTCACTTCATCACCTCCCAAAGGCTCTACCTCCTAATACCAACACCTTGGGGGTTAGGATTTTGACATATGAATTTTGGGGGGCACAAACATTCATTCTATGAAAATATCAAGGAGACAGGACCTAGGAGAAAAGGCTGAGAGAAAAACTGTTCATTAGCCACCCCCCCAGTTCAATGATTTGCGAGTAGGACTCACAGGACCAGCTTGTAGTCATAGTCATGGCTGAGATTCATTACAGCAAAAGGACACGATACAAAATCAACAGAAGGCAAAGCTACGCTGGGTGAAGTCAAGAGGAAATCATACACAAGCTTCCAAGAGTCAGTGGAGTCTCAGAGGATACACTTAATTCCCCCAGCAACGAGCTGTGTTAACACATGTGAAATGTCTACCAGGGAAGCTCATTAAAGGCTCAGAACGCAGAGTTTATATTGAGGGCTGGTCACATAGACACCCTCTGCCTAGTTCATAGCAAAATTCCACACTACCAGAAGGAAAGCAGGGATTCTGCACAAAACATATTGTTTTCACAGTTTGGGCACAGCAAGCCACTCCTATCAGTCAGGGTGGTGGGGACACTCCCAAAACCCAAGTCCCAGGTGCCAGCCAAAGGTCAACTTGGCAAGCAGGCTGTTTTAAGTATAACAGGCACATGCGTGCTATGTTAACTCTTTCCCTCACGGTAATAATCTGGAAATTTAATTGACTCCAACTCCTTCAGATCTGGGGGAAAGGAGAAACTCCACTGGAGAAATTGTTTGCTGCTACTGAATATTTTTCTTTATAAATTATGTCTGTTGTCAATATTGCAAGGGTATGTCTCCTTTATAGACTTCAATGTAAAGAAACAAATATAAATTATGTTGGGAGCAGGGTCAATGTGATACATTTCCAAAGTATAAAATGAAACATGCTAGTAAGAAATCAATGCTTTATTTTTGAATGTACATTAGCAAGTATTAATCTTTATTCACAGATTTAATAATAAATAATATAGAAGCATTGTACATTTAACAAATAAATTTTATTTAATTTCAAAATATTAATGGGGTACAAATGATTTTGTTACATGGATACCTTGTATAATGTTTAAGTCAGGGCTTTTAGTGTGCCCATCAAGAGAATAGTAGTATTCATTGTACCAGACAAGTAAGTTTTTACCCCTCCCATCCCACCTCCCTCCTTCCCCTTCTTGGTTTCCAGTGTCCTTTACATCTCTTTGTGTCCATGTGTGCCCATCAATTAACTCCCAATTATTAGAGAATAAATGTTAAATATGGTGATTGTTTTTTCATTTCTGAGATACTTCACTTAGGACGATGGTCCCCAGTTCCATCCAAGTTGCTACAAAAGACATTATTTCATTCCTTTTCCTTTTTATGGCTGAGTAGTACTCTATCATATTTTACACACACACACACACACACACACACACACACACACATATCACATCACATTTTCTTTATCCACTCATGAATTAATGGGCACATAGGTTGATTTCAACTCTTTGCAAATGTGAATTGTGCTGTGACAAACATTCGAGTGCAAGTGTCTTTTTGATAAACTGACTTATTTTCCTTTGGGTAGATACCCAGTAGTGGGATTGCTGGATAGAATAGTAAGTCTGTGTTTACTTCTTTGAGGAATCTCCATACTGTTTTCCATAGAGGCTGTAGTAATTTGAAGTCCCACCAACAGTGTATAAATGTCTCCTTTTCTCTACATCCATGCCAGCATCATTGTTTTTTGACTTTTTAATAATGACCATCTTGACAGGGGTGAAGTGGGGTGTCTCATTGTGATTTTAATTTGCATTTCCATGATGATAAGTGATGTTGAGCATTTTTTCAAAAGTTTGTTAGTGATTTGTCTGCCTTCTTTTGGAAAAAAAAACCGTTCATGTTTTTGCCTGTTTTTTGATGGGGTTGTTTGTTTTATTCTTGCTGATTTGTTGAGTTTGTTGTAGATTCCGGATATTGGTCCTTTATCAATGTATTGTTTGAAAATATTTACTCCCATTCTGTAGGTTCTCTATGAACTCTCTTGATTATTTCCTTTGCTGTGCAGAAGCTTTTTAATTTAATTAAGTACCATTTATTTATTTTTATTATTGCTATATTTCCATTTGGGGTCTTAATCATAAATTCTTTGCCTAGGCCAATGTCTAAAAAAGTTTTTTCTATGTTTTCTTCTAGAATTTTTATGATTTCATGTCTTACATTTAAGTATTTTATCCATCTTTAATTAATTTTTGCATATGGTCAGAAATAGGGATCCTGTTTCATTCTTCTGCATGCAGCTATCCAGTTTTCCCATCACCATTTATTTAACAAGGCTTCCTTTTTCCAGCATATGTTGTTATCTGCTTTGCCAAAGATTAGATGACTACATGAGGATGGTTTTATATCTGGGTTCTCAGTTCTGCTCCATTGGTCTATGTCTCTGTTCTTGTGTCAGTGCCATGCTGTTTTAGTTTATATAGCCTTGTAGTATAGCTTGAAGTCTGGTAAATTGATACCTCCCAGTTTGTTTCTTTTGCTTAAGATTGCTTTTGCTATACAGGATCTTCTCTGGTTCTATCCAAAGCGTAGAATTATTTTTTCTAGATCTGTGAAAAATGATATTGGTATTTTAACAGGGATTGCATTAAATCTGTAGATCACTTTGAGTAGAATGGACATTTTAACAATGTTGATTCTGCCAACCCATGAGCATGGTATGGCTTTCCACCTGTTTACGTCCTCCTGCTATTTCCTTCTTCAGTGTCTCATAGTTCTCCCTGTAGAGGTCTTTCACCTCCTTAGTTAAATATATTCCTAGGTATTTTATTTTCTTTGTTGCTGTTGTGAAGGGTATTGAGTCTTTGATTTGGTTCTCAGTTTGACTGTCGTTGGTGTATAGGAATGCTGCTGATTTCTGTACATTGATTTTGTAACCTGAGACTTTGCTGAATTTGTTTACCAATTCCAGTAATCTCGTGGCAGAATCTTTGGGGTTTTCTAGATATAAGATCATATCATCAGCAAAAATCGATAGTTTGACCTCTTCTG